>VWZP01007205.1:510206-568299 GCA_013396995.1 Dicaeum eximium
GGCGCAGCCCTCGCAGCCGCCCCCCTCCTTTTCCGAGCCCCCGCCCTCCTACCTGGAGCCCCCGACGGCCACCGCCTCGCAGCCCTACCTGCCGCCTCCTGCCCAGGGCTACATGGCACATGCCCAGCCCTACCTGCTCTCCTCCCAGGCCTCTCCTTCCCAGCCCGCGCAGCCCGCCCTGGGCCCCTCCATCCCTCCCCCGGCCAAGCCATCGCAGGCTCATTTCCCGCAGCCGTCCTTGCCCCCCGCCGCTGCCCAGCCGGAGGCCGCGCAAGGTGCCGCCAAGGAGGGCGGTGGCACGGAGCAGCCGGACCCCTCCACCATGACTCCCCAGGTAAGGCGGCCCGGCTGGCAGTCGCCAGGGCAGCGGTGGCGATGAGCCGCTGGCAGGTACGGGGTGTTGCAAAGGTCCCCAGGGCAGTTAGTAAACACACCATATTTGCATAATATTGAAAGGATTTGGACGCGATCCGTGGAACTGTGGTAATGGTACAACTCAGGGGAAGCTTCATAAAGGCTAATTTATCCAGTGGTGGTGGTAGGGATGTAAATTGTCATTTCTCGAGAAGAATTGTTTAGGGTAAAGTGTAAATCCTGGCTGACTTTAATTTTCTTGAGCGTGCATTGGTCTCTGGAGAACGTGTTCCAAAGTACAGCATGTGGCTGACCCGCCCCTAACCCCTCTTGGCTTTGTCTAGCCTGTTGTGAGATGCAGCAGTCTGTTGCACATTGCAGGATGTCACTTGTCTTCAGTGATTTCTTTATTATAGTTTTTTTAAGGGGTTGAGTTGCAGTTGTCTGCCTGATCAGTGTAGAATTGTGACTATTTTAATCTTAGCACACACAGTTAAAGCTGCAGAAATGTTTCTGTTGCAGTACATACTTGCCCGCTACTTATACCTAATCCACATTTTGTGCTACATGTGTTTGATCTTCCATTATAAAATTGCATAGGGCATTGGAGGGAAATGTTCTGAAATGCCTTGAAGTGAAAAATGTTATTGCTGTATGGTTTTTATGTGTACACTAGGGCCAAAATGCTGCAAAATGTTTGGGTGCTTCACTTCCTAAATGAGACCGGTTCCAGTGAACTTGATGGGATCATTCATCGGCATTGTCAGGGACAATCCAGGCTTAAGGTTCAGCATGCACAGCGAGGCACATGTGTTGAGGCCCTCAGCTATGCACATCAGGCAGACTCACTGAGGCTTTTGCATGGGTTCAGAGTTATCTTATTGGGATCCACCTGCAAGAACAAAATTGAAGTGCATATTTTAAAATTTCTTTATTTAAATCTATTTTTTTGGTAAATTTATCTTAGGGTTCTGATTTGAAGCTAGGTTTGCAAAAGTCCTATTGTGTCATATGAAGTCACTGACACTTTAAATTTGCTAATTGGTGGGAGACCTTTTTAATTGTATCTATGTAAGTTACATTTTTACATTTGTACCATACAACCAATTACTGCCTGGCAAAGTAGTGTTTTCAGTTCATTTTACTTAATTTTATGAAGGTTTTGGACAGTACTTTTTTAAATTGATCTTTTACAGTGATAACAACAAGACTTAATTTTTTAATGACAAAACCAAAACCTCAAAGTCACATGTAGAAAGTGGTGTTAATTTGGTATTGAGTCAGCTTGTTGACTTCTTAAATTGTTGAGCTCAATTATAAAATATTGATAAAATATCTCCGGAAGAGTTGCAACTAATGCTTTATTGTGGTGTGCACATGGAAGCAGCAGAATACTGCTGAAGTTTACATTGTCTGGTTTACGAGTGTTTATACAAACAGCTTCTGTCTTGAGTAGTTTACTTGCTTTCATTCACAATTCAGTGTTAATTCAAAAGGAATATGGTACTTTCCTGGTCATAAATTTGCTATAACAGATAGATACGATTTTGGGTATCTTAGGCTGTAAAATGAGACAGGATTTGGAGTAACAAGTTCATACACAATAGGAATAGGAAAAGCTAAGTGTAGTGATGCGCTCATGCTTTTTAGTAATCTGAAAACCCGAGTAAAGAAACAGTGTAATTTGTTATTTGTAGGATCCTATTAAGCCGTTGTTTAAACTGGCAATTGAAAGCAATTCTTTCTGTTCTCATCCCACAGTAACAGTGGCTGCAGACAAATATATCAGTGTTTTTCTCTTAACTCAGAAAATATTACACAATTTGCCATGAGTTGGTGTTTTATTATTTTCCTTTCGTGTCTAAGATACTGTTCTTTGCCTTGACAGTATCATGAGTTTAGCGTAGTTTCTTCCCTGGGTTTATAGTTGGATTAAATTGCTGGATTCTTGTCAAATCAAGTTAAAATAGCCGTGGTATTTCCTTAATGTTCCATCTGATACTTGGGTAATGTGTGCTGCTATTTGTTTATAGTATCACAGAATGGGTAAGGTTGGAAGGGACCACAGGGGTTCCTCTGGTCCAACCTCCCTGCTCAAGCAGGGTCATCCCAGAGCACATGGCACAGGGTTGTGTATTCCAAGCAGTTCTTGCATATCTTCAGTGAGAGAGACTGCACAGTCTCTCTGGGCAGTCTGTTACAGTGCTCAGTCCCCTGCATGGTAAAAAAGTTCTTCTTCATATTCAGGTGGAACTTCCTCTGCAATGGTTTCTGCCCATTGCCTCTCTCAATGTTCCTTGGCATCACCAAGAAGGGCCTGGATCCTTCCTCTTGGCACCCTCCCTTCAGATACTTGTGTACATGGACAAGGTCCCCTCCCAGTTGTCTTCTCATGGCTCAACAGGCCCAGCTCCCTCAGCCTGTTCTTATTTTAGACAGAGATGCTCCACTCCTTGGCATCTTCATTGCCCTCCACTGGACTTGTTCCAGGAGTTCAAGTCTCTCTTGTGCTGAACCGGACACAGCACTCCAGCTGTGGCCTCACCAGGGCTCAGTAGAGGGGCAGGATCACCTCCCTCAACCTGCTGGCACTGCCCTTCCTACTCCAGGAATGCATGGGTACATCTGTACCCATAAACCTGTATTTATCTACATCTGTTAAAGCTACCTCAGCTTTCCCACCTCAACATTTAGCAGACTGCTGCACTCTTTAAACAGCCCCTTTGTTTTATAGAGGGTGCTAAACCATTCTTTTGCAATTTTCACCTGGAAAGGACATAGTGTCCCCCAAAATGGGTATTATGCTGTGGCCTAGGGTCTCCTATATTAGCTTTGGAGTAGTCTGTTGGTGTAGACTCCACATGAATGTGTTTGGTGGTATGTCCTGTGGTCAGGAGCTGATAGTACTGGTTTCAGTGTTCCAGTAAAATGCAACAGGCCCAGTCTCTTGGTCAGCCAAAAATGGAAAAAGGTCTGTGTTGATGCTCATGTTTTCCTTGGGCTTAAGGATTATAATGGGACTTGAAAAATGACAACTCCAGTTGAATGACAAGTCAGTGTGAGGAGGTAGCACTGAAATAACTGAATTCTTCATCATGAAAAATTTTCTACACTAGCGCTTCTGTTTTGCTCCGACTAAGCTGTAAAAATCTACCTTTCTGCTTTTCTCATGCTTTTCAGATAGCACAGTAATAGATGTCACTGACTCATCTGCTGAAAATAATAGGTAATTATATTATCATAGCTCTGGAAAGCCCACATCATATTATGAGTTCTAGCCCTATGTCCAGTTTGTGGAATGAGGACGGAACGAAATGGATCTGTGGAGACAACAATTTTGTGGCAGTAGAACATGTGCTTACCCATCTTAGCATCTAGCACCATGATGGCAAACCACCTTATAGTGAGTGCCTTTTGAGATGGATAATTGCATCCGGTTTTGTATAGCTGGTATAGTATGCTCCTCCCTCGAGTAGCACTTATCTCAGCATGTTGTTGAAGGTTTCTGACATAGTCCATGCTGCAGGGTGAATGCATATCTTCCACCCAAAACTATGGCAACTCTTCTGAGACATATTCTTGTTAAAAAGACTCATGGCAGGAATAATTGCATGATCAATTTAAAATCTGTGAAGCATAGTCTCTCATTTCATTGACCTAATTTCCAAGTTACAGAACTATTTTTTAAAAAATACAACTCCATATTTGTGATTGCTACCAAGAGAAAACATCATTTGTGATCTGACCATGAGGCAGGTTTCTAGCAGAAAGTTACTCTTCTTTTAAACCTGTTTAAGATGGGCAGAGTGATTCACTTTTGAGAATCTCGTCAGACAGCACTTACTGCTTTGTTGTCACACTTATTCTAAAATATGTCTGCATCTTTTGGATTCTTTTCTGTTTCTGACTGGGCTTTAGATAGGTGTTTTTTCTTAACAGTGCATGCTTGGATGGAAAGGAAGAACAGAAGGTATAAAAGATAGAGATCAGTCACAGATTCTCAGAGGTGATGGAATTGAGAGCACAAGAATGGTTGCACAAAGTTAGACCAAAAAGTAGAGTATTTTATCATTCTATCTTTGATAGTGGCTAAAGGCAGATGCTAAGAGAAAAACTTAAAAATCAAGGATGTAGCAATACTTTCCTAAGATACAGGAGCTGTCTTAGCTGTAAATGGTGTTTTTATTTTTAAAATATGTAGATTTTTCTGAGCTATGTCTTGAATGCATAAAATTTTAGCCCTTGTTGAGGTCTCTAGTAGGGACTATGATGGCACAAGACCATGTCAGGTGAAGAGTAGCCTCCCACAGATGTCTTTCTATTAATTTGATGCCTGATATTTCTTATATTGGAAGAGATACAGAACTGTTGGTTCTTATTCAAGTCTTTTTAAGACACTACTACTTAAGTGTTGAGATACTTATCTTTTGTGTTCTTTGTGTTAGTGGCAGCTTACTTTTTGAAGCTTCTGTCATCTGCCTTGAGTACTCTTAATTCTACCATGAAATATTTAAAACTGAAAGCTTATTATTTCTTAAATGGGTAATTTTTTGGGGTGCAACCATATCAGCTTCCCTCTTCAGCTGTTGAGTGAATCCGGATTAATGAGAATTCAGGGGATATGTAATCTTCACTGTATACTGGTACTGATTCCTCCTTTTACTTTCCATAGCTTTGTTCAAACATCTTCACCACAATTTCTCAGCTGTCGTTTTTAGTCTACTTGATGTTTGTACTCTCTTTTCATCCTCTTCATCTCTTTTGTACATTTCCTTCTTTTTCTCTTTACTGTAGTTCTTAGATATAAAAAGCTCTAAAACCAACAAACATGGTACTTATAGCATGTCTGTATTAATTTTGCTTATTATTGCCTGTGCTCCAAATTTTTGTTAGTGTTGTTTGCTATAGTTATAGAATAGTAAGCTTGTTGGGGTAAAAAGTAAATTCTGTTGTGGATTCTGTGTATCACATAGTGGTTTCTGAATTTTGATTTGATCTTCTGACATCCGTTGCAATACTGTTGCTGAAGAAGTGAGTTGTTCCTCAAAACAGTTTTTAAAACTTTTCTACAGTATGATTCTAGTGACTGTCATTAATAATTTTCTATTGTTTTTCTTGTGAAACTTAGAAAATTTTCATCTATTACAGGAGCAGCAGCAATACTGGTACCAGCAGCATCTGCTTAGCCTGCAGCAAAGGGCAAAAGCCCATGCTCAGGGACAGCAGCAGATGAAAAGTCCAGTAGTCAAGGATGAGCAGAGAGCAAAGTCTGAAGAAGGGAAAATGAGTGCTTCAACTCAGCAGTCTGAACCTTCTCCTCTTAATGAATCCCTGCCTCCAGCATCCAAAGAAGATGAGTCTTCTCTTACATCCACTGAAACTCAGGTGGGCTTTGTAAAGTCATGCCACTCCATTTGTGTCCTAGATGAGCCAAAACCCCAGGAAAATTAATGCCATCAGATTCTCTTGTATACTTTTTAACAATAATTAAATGTTGTGAAGCAGTCTTAAAAAAACATTTGTTAAAGCTGCACCAATTAGAAAATACACTTCCTGTATGTAAAATTACATGTTCACCCACATGTTCACCAAGGAGGTCTGAGCTGACTCCCTGCACTTTCTACAACATTGTCATCTTTGTCTGTGAGAGCACCTTATGATATCCAAGTGCAAAATAAGGTAGGTACTCAGTAGCTGAGGAATGCTATGTTTAAGACACTTTGTCTTCATTTCTCTCTGGCAGTTTGTGAATTCTGGTTCCCCTTCTCTCTGTGCATTAGAGTTGGTCTGAAAGCCAAGAATTTTGCACAGAGGGTTTTTTGTCAGCATGCTCAGTAAAAGTTACTGTATAATAGATGGAGGTCATGATTGATGTTTGAACAGTATGTGCTCCACTTGAACTTACAGCATACAGGTTCCTACAAAGTGGCAAAAATAATGCACTTGGAGTTACTTCACCTCATCATGAAAAATCACCGTTTCTCATTACATTTGCCATGAGCGACAGATAACAGATTTTAATCAATCTCTTTCCTGTAGATAGTTTATGTATGAATACTTAATTGCCATCAACCTAACCTTTAGATTAGACTGTTCACTTTAGGAAAAGATGTGTTCACATTAAGAAAAGGTGCGATAAAAATCAGCCTTCAGAAGCTGTGGATGGCTGGAACACTGAAATAGAGTGATAAAGTAAGGAACAGTGACCAAGTTCCTGTAAAGTATGCAGTGACAAAGTGTATTTTTTTTTCTGACAGAAGCAACTTTCCTTTATTTATGATTATTTGCCTTTTCAAGTAGCTCAATATTGAACCTCCTGATGACCCTGAGGAGGATTTGAGATTGCAGCAATTGCAAGCAGCAGCAGCTCAATGGCAGCAGCACCCGCATCACCGGGTTGGGTTTCAATATCAGAGAATAATGCAGAAGCATGCTCAGCTGCAGCAGATGGTACAGCAATATCAACAGATCATGCAACAGCCTCCACACTTAGAGGTAAGACACTAAGGAGTTGGTATTTGATATACATCCTGGGTGACCCAGCACTCATACTCTGCTGAAAAATACGTAGTTGAATAATTTGTGATGTTTGGCTCATATGTCTAGCTACTTTTTCTGCTTGGGCAGAAGTTTATATCCATTTTCCCTGATGTCACTCAGCTTCAGAATGAAAAAAGCATTGACAGATGGTGATGAAGCTTCAGTAGGATGAGAAATACAAGGCTTTACACTTCTCATAAGATTTTTCAGATGTACCTAGGTGATACAGGAGCAAAGGTGAACACAATATTGAATTTACTCAGCTTTGAATGTCTTGCCACTGGAGAAACAATTCAGAAAGGTCAGGTAAACATGATTGCACAGAGTAATTTGGAAGCCGCTCTTTTTTACACAGATAAATATGTCCAACAATAAATGTAGATGCCAAAAATAGACAGTAAATATAATTTTAAAAATCAGTATCTCAAATTATTTCTAGCTCAAGTAATCAGTTGAAACCAGTATTGTGAGCTTTCAGCTTTTAAGTAGAAGTTGATTACTGTAGAAGAGAGTTGAGACAGCTTTTACTGGGTTGGTAGAGTTTGTACATTAAGCATTTCTTTGTAGATTGGGCTGTCTGCTTTTTTTTTTAAATCTCTTTGGGTAAACCTTAGAAATCTCAGGCAAGATCAAGCCATGAATATTACAATATCCTCACATCATGAAAGACAGAACTTGAAAGAAGCTTCATTTGTGCAAATAAGATCTGGCAAAGGCTTAGAGAAAAATAATTGCAGACAGCTGAGGCAATTCTGAGAGGTTAATAGCAAAAACTGAAACCTTGAGAAATAGTCACATAGTGTATATATGTGAAGATTGATTTAGGCTTTAGCCATTGTTAGGATCCAGTAATAATACAGTTTATACAGATTATAGGTTTCTTCAGCTGTCCTGTTGAAGTTTTCTATACATAGATATAGTATGCAGTCATAAAATATGTAAATTTTCACAATGTCTTTAGATGTCACTGTTGGTGTTTGCTTTTGTTTTGGTGTAGCTCTTCCTCAGGCTTGCAGCCAAGTCATCAGAAATTGTGATGTTACAAGTGATACTGAAATACATGGCTCTGAGAGTAACTGACTATCTAAGGTATTTTGAACCTATTCTTGTCATCTCATTGCAGACAATGTCAGTGGACATGCAGCTGCGACATTATGAGGCACAGCAAAAACAGTTCCAGCAGCTTCATAAAGATTGGGAGCGATCAATGAACCAGCAATGGCAGCATCAGCTTCAAACCTACCCTCACAAAGACCAGCTTCAAGAGTATGAGAAGCAGTGGAAAGCATGGGATGAACAGATGAAGGTCACTCAGTCACATCTGCAGGAAAAAGTGACCTCACTCCAAAATTTGAAGAATCAATATCCTGCAAATGTTTCGCTGCCACCTCCATTTATTCCATATTCCCAAACTGGTCAAGGTGGCATTCCTATTATGCCTCCAACTTTACCTTCAACTACACCTCCACTGGTCCCCCCGCCTCTCTCTTCTGTTTCTCAGTTGTCCAATTCCTCTGTCCCTTCAGGATCCAGTTCTCAAAGCAGTCAAGCTACTGAAACACCAAGGCCAGCTCTTCTTCCCACCCCTGGTACCTACGCATCAAAAATAGCTAGTTCAACTAGCTATTCACCTTATCATTCTCAAGTAGGTTCATCCTATGGCTCATCTGACCACGGGAAGTCTCAAGGTCATCTTAGTAAACAAACTGTAAATATTTCATCTGAACAACAGTGTGGGGACCTGAAAGGCACTTCTGCAGTGTCTTCGACACACACGCCTATTGTGCAGGATAAACCGGTGAGGTCAGGTGGATTGCTTCCAGATCCTCCCAGATCAGCACGTTTTGAAGGCCCTAGAGGCCCTAGGTAAGATTATTTTTGTTGATTTATACATATTCCAGCCTACAAGATTTTCAGTGATTTAAGAAATTAAATGTATATCTTATTCTCAAATCTTTCTGAGGTTGTGTGAAGTGAGTATTTGTTCAGTGGAGGTTTTGTTTTTAATGTATGTACACCATGCTGGCTGTATTTATATTTTTAAAGCAAGGATATATAGATGTCTTTCACCTGAGCATAATCTAGAGTAGATTGCCTTTTTTTTTTTTTTTGTAAAGTGCTTGGGGATCCTGCCCCTTTTCATTCAGAGACACGATGCTCCTTCTTTGAAAATAGGAAAGCTGTTGTAAATATTTGATATGTCTTTGCTGATTTTATACCTGCTATATAATTTAATCCAAGATCTTGTTTTTTGAATGTTTTTTTAAAATACATGATATCAGGGTGCAAAAACGACATCTGTTCTATCTGCTGATTAGTTCAAGATGTGTTGGTGTGGTGTCTCCTGAATCAAAGGACAGTGGTGTTCTGTTCAATTTTTTCTATCTTTGCATACTCTGCTAGACTTTACAATAATATCTTTACGGTTATTTCCCTTCTGTTTGCTTATCAGTCATGAGTAATAATTTGTGAATTGCTAGCAATGTACATGAATTTTATATAAATGAATCATTTTCTATCTCCTGGTAGTTTTTAAAAAGTGTTTCTGTTCCTGGGGATTTGTTGGATGTACAGTTCTGAACAGACTGTTTTCATGACTTGCTAGTGCATGTCTTTTATGTGTTGGTTTAGAGCTCAGCGATACGCAATGATAGGCACAGGTTGTCTTTCTGGGCTGTGAGCAGACATTTCTGGTTCATGTCCAGCTTTTCATCCACCAGCACCCCCAAGTCCTTCTTGCCAGGGCTGCTCTCAATCTCATCATCACCCAGCCTATGTTGAGACAAGGGGTTGCCCTGGCCCAGGTGCAGGACGTTGTACTTGGCCACATGAGGTTCCCATGGGGGTACTTCTCAAACTTTTCTAGGCACCTCTGGATGGCATCCTGTGCATCAGGCACCCACACCACTCAGCTTAGTGTCCTCTGCAAACTTGCTGAAGGTGCACTCAGTGCCACTGTCTGTCACTGATGATATGAAACAGTGCTCATCCCAGTCATCACTGATCTCTGTCTGGACATTGAGCCATTGTCCCCTATCCTCTAGGTGTGACCATCCTGCGGGTTCCGCATCCACCAAATAGTCCTATCCATCAAATCCATCCCTCTCCAGTTTAGATAGAAGGATGTTCTGGGGCCTCTGTCAAAGGCCTTAAAGAAGTCCAGACAGATTACATCTATAGCTCTTCCTTTATCCACTAGTCACTCCATCATAGAAGGCCACTGGCTTGGTCAGGCAGGACTTGCCCTTGATGAAGCCAAACTGGTTGTCTCCAGTGACCTCCCTGTCCTCCATGTGCCTTAGCATAGCTTCTGGGATGGTGTTCCTAGGCACAGAGGTGAGACTCACAGGTCAGTAGTTTCCAGGGTCCTTCTTTCTACCCTGTTTTAGGAGTGCAGTGTTTTCCCAGTCATCAGGTGCTTCACCTGTCACCGTTTTCCAGATATCATGGAGAGTAGCTTGGCAAGTATGGTAGCAAATTCCCTGAGTATTCTGGGATGTATCTCATTAGGTCCCATAGACTTACATAAATTCAGGTTCTTCAGGTCATCATGAACCTGATCTCTTACTGTGGGAGTGACTTTGCACCCCTAGTCCCTGTCTTCCAGTCCATCCACTCAGGCAGCATGGGGTTGTCAGTGAAGACTAAGGCAAAAAAGTTGTTTAGTATCTTTTCCTCCTCATTCATTGTTTGCCAGTCATGTTTGTCCAAGGGCTACAATTTCTTTGACCTTTCTTTTCTAGCTGAAGTACCTATAGAAGCCCTTCTTGAAGCTCTTTGCATCCCTTGCAAAGTTCAGCTTCAGCCATGCTTTGACCTTCCTGACTCATCCAGTGATGTACAACTGTGAATCCCAAACATCTAAGCAATTTGACTTTAGACATGAGTTCTCTATTTTGTGTAAAATCAATCTATAGGATTTTAATATGACATGTTCATTTGAATAAAATTTCTGTTGTGTCATCTGTAGATTTGATGGACCTCGAGGAAGAGGATATGACAAATTTGAAGGTTCAAGACAGAGAGGACCTCGTTTTGACTCCCAGCGCTCAGAAGGATACAGGTCACGCTTTGACCGACAGAATACAGACGGACAGTCTTCAAGTAGATGGGGCTCTATCCCACGAGGACCAGCAGGACAATTTTATACAACAAACACATCACATGGACACGTTTCCCGACCTAGCGGTCCGCGGTGGATGGGGCCCAGGCCTCATTTGGGACAGCAGCAGCAGCAGGCACAGATAGACTCAAAATCAGAAAGCAAAGAACCTTTTACAGACACAGCTGGTGATCAACAGTCTGTAAGCAGAACGGAGTCTACTCCTGACACACAGAGTGCAGGTCCCATTGAGCCAAATGAGGACCTTACAGACACTCAACAGGAGCCCTCCAAACCTGAAGTCAAAGAACCTAGTTCAGACCCTCCTAAAAAGTGGACATGGAGTTCACATGATCCCAACCAGCAAGTAGAAGAGACCAAGGCACCCACCCCACCACCTATTCAGAACCAGAATACGGTAGACCCTGCAACAGAAAATCAGGATTTGGATCCACCAGATGGCCAGTTGACTGCTTCAGATAGCACCCAGGGCCTACCTGAACCGGAAAGCAGAGGAAAAGGGCCATTTATGCATGAAGATAGAGGAAAGGGACCTGGAAGCAGAGGAAGGGGCCGTGGCAGAGGGCAGGGGGATGGCCGTGGCTGGGGAATGGGCCGTGGCAGAGGAATGGGCAGGATGGATGGTGGCCGGGGAATGGGAAGGATGGACGGCAGTTGGGGAATGGGCAGGATGGATGATGGCCGTGGTAGAGGATATGTATACAGAGGCAGAGGGCAGGCTAGGCAGGCATCCATCCGTGGCAGGGGAATGTTCAGGAGAGCAGGCAGCAGGGAGAGGATGCCAGAGAGACGGTCAGGCAGCAGGGAGAGGATACCAGATGGACAGTCAGGCAGCCGAGAGAGGGGACTGGGTGGACGGTCAGATAGCCATGAGAGGGTATTCTCTAACCGAGACAGAGAGCTACCAGGACGGACGGGCAGCTGGGATAGGGGACGGGCAGGAAGCCGGGAGAGTGGCCCGGTCAGACGGGCCTGCAGCCGGGAAAGAGAGCCCATGCGGCGGGCAGGGAGCCGAGAGAGGGAGCCCATGCGGCGGGCAGGTAGCCGGGAGAGGGTCCCCGTCAGGCGGGCGGGTAGCCGGGAGAGGGTCCCCATCAGGCGGGCAGGTAGCCGCGAGAGGGACCTGGTCAGGCGCGCAGGTAGCCGGGAGAGGTGTCCCATCAGAAGGGGAGATAGCCATGAGAGGGAAGCAGAAAGATCTGAAACAGGCAATATGGGTAAACCCATTCACCTAGGAGATGACCCTGACAAATTGCCTCCATACCATCAAGATGAAACATTCAGGGGTTCTTGGGGTCATGAGGATGATACAATGCAGGAGGAATATCCTTTAGATAGGCAAGACGACCCATCTTTGGAGCATGAGCAATTGGATGAGTGGGAAAGAGAGCAATACTGGAGAGATCACAACTCTGATTATCAGGATGATTCTGCACATGCATATGACAGAGATGACAGGTTGCAATCCCACCATTCACTGCCTCCATTGTCTCCCCTACCACCACTACCTCCTTTATCATCTGATCATGACAGACGAGATTCATGGTGGGATGACTGGAAAAGGCCAAGAGAAAGGGAACTAGAGAGAGATCTAGATAGAACTGGAAGATCCTCAGATATTTATGATCAAGGTTTAGACAAAGAATGGGATAGAGACTGGGACATGAGACCTATGGATGACAGAGAAATGGGGAATCGTGACCTGGATATCCCCCCTCTACCACCATTACCACCCCTTCCACCTCTGGACAGGTATCGTGAAGATAGGTGGAGGGACGATAGGAACAGAGATCATTATGACAGAGATCTCCGAGACAGGGGGGAGCTTAGGATTCGAGAATATCCGGAGAGGTATGACACATGGCGGGAGAAGCAAGACTACCTTCCTGAAAGGACTGACTGGGAGAGGGAACGGTTGTCGGAGAGGTGGTATCCAGATGATGGAGAGAGACCGCGTACTTTGGATGACCACTCAGATTCATCCCTTCCTCCACCTTCACATTCCTCTGATATGCTGGGAGCAGATTCAAATCTGGACTCTGACCAGTCCTTGGGAGGAGTGATGGTCCTAAGCCAAAGACAGCATGAGATAATTCTGAAGGCTGCCCAGGAGCTCAAAATGCTTCGGTGAGTTGCCTGGTTCTGTGATTTTGAATAGCAATCCTGTTCTGTGGGATCCATTTGAATCAACACAGTAATGACTTAATTTCTTTTACCCACAGCATGATAGTAGGAGCTTACGTGGAACAAGTTATTTGGAGTACTTTACCACAGTTTTTGTAGATGGACTTGTTTTCTTAAATAGATGATTGTCCCTTTCCCCATGAATGTGGTGTTCCCTGTATGTAACTTTCCAGGAAGATATCTGTCCCATCACCTGACCAATCTTTTTGTTATCCACAAGTTTATTTGAGAGTAATTGCTTTTCAGTCTTTTTGGTGGTGTCAGATGAGCTTACTTACCCCTCAAGACCTATATTAATGTGGTTCTTAAGACCTATTTTTTTGATATTGCTCACTTTTAAGTTAAAACATAGGAGGGTTTTTGTTTGGTCTGTTGGTTTTTTTACAGAGCTTCCTCATTTGAAATCCAGTATTGTCAGTGAACAGTTTTGTCAAATTTGGTTGATCTTAAGTTCTGGGAATCAGCATAAAAGGAGTGATATAACAATTAGGAGGACATGAATGCAAGAGTTCATCAAGACCGCATTTTTAGAAAGAGGCTACTAGGCTTCCTAAGGCTTTAATAAGTGTTTATTATGAAATTAGTAATAGGAGAGATGGGGCTCTATGAGGCTATTAACAATCTAATCTGTTGAAAGGGGGGCTGGAACTAAATGATTTTTGAGGCCCCTTCCAACCCAGTCCATTTCATGATAGAGATGTTTTGCGCTTTTCTTCAGGCTGTTTTATTTTCAGATTCGTAAGATTGCTGAGCACCTGTCCCATATGGAAGGTCTTAATTGCATGCCAAAATGCAAGAAAAATATTTTTTTTAAAAAGGGAGAACTTTTATTCTGAATAATTTAATTATTTACTGCAATTAGATTAATTCAATGGTATTATAAAGTAGTATTTGCTAGAAGTTTGGAGTAATAGATTATTTTCAGCTTCCTGACTTTCCCATTGCTCAGTTGCCTGGCATATGTTTTGCTGTTTATTTTGACTAGCTGCAAGCCAGTCACTTAGGCTAAGGAGCATAGTCTGGGAATCACTACAAGAGTGATTTATTTGGGGTGAAATATTTTAAACATAGTCACTAAAATGTTTTATATTAAAAGGAGTTACATATACATCTTTCAAAGCCAGTAAAAAGGGGAAATATAAACATGATACAGGTTTTTAATAGAATATGAGGGTAAGCTTAAAATTAGTTATACTGGTACTACTTCTCATTAGGTTCCTATAGGCAGGCGATTTAAGTCTGAACAGTAGGAACAACTTTGGAGATTACTTATTAATTTCTATGGGGATTTTTTGAGCCAAGAATTACACAAGTAGTGTGGTACATGACTGCTTTCATCTCCAAAACCAAAGCCTTCATCTGCCTTTGCTGTTGTTGTGTGTAAAACAGCATACTCTGAGCTGCAGACTGTTCTGTATTTGTGATCTAGTGTAGTGCTCAGTTTGCTCTTTGTATTTACAAAGCACTGAGGATTCTTTTCTTTGAGCCAAATTCCCCTTCTGCTGAGCATTAAACAGATGCATTGCTAGTTAGGGTGGTTTCTGTTATGTCTGTTACAGGGGGATCCCATTCTTAGTTGTTATTTAGGAACTGCTTCAATACACAGAGTTATTAGCAATTGAAAAATCTAGATTAAGTAACACTAACAAAAACTGAAGGGAAAGGAAATCATATTCACTAGAACTTTCTAATCCAGTGATTGTAGTACTCACAGCTGAACCTGGTCTCTGCTCTGTAGACTATGTATTGGTTGTATATTAAATAGCATTTTGATATATAAACCAAAGAAGCAAAAGTTAGACTCACTGTTTGGTTTTTTATATATTAGAATCTCTTGTACTTTGTTGGCCTCAATCATGTTACCATGTGAACCAGAGCAAGTAACTGAGAGTGCTTATGTACGAATTTCCAAGGCGTTTCTTGCCTGCAGAAGGTGTTGACAGAAGCTAAAAATCCAGCTTTTCTCTTTACTGTTCAAATTGAGTGGTTCTGGCAAAGCACAAAAGCATAACTACATGTCTCAGGAAGCTTGTGATCAAAAAACATGCAGCTAACACACTAAATACCTCCATGGTTAGGTGGATATGATACAGGGATTTCTTAATCACAGCATTGCCTATATAAAGCCTGCTATGTCCTTTTCTTCTTTTGGCTTTGTCTATGATGCTAGTGTAGTATGTGTTTTCACCATGAGCATTGATTTTTTAAATTTTTCATTTAAGCTATAGACTGATAACACTTTCTTATGATGCATGTGCAGGGAGCAAAAAGAACAGCTACAAAAGTTGAAGGAGTTCAAACCTGACATTTCCACCCAGGACTCTCCAAGATCACAGAACACAAGCACAAGACCAGGTGCCTTTCAGGTAAATTCATCTTAGACTGATAACATGTTGGTAGTAATTACTATTTATGTATGTTGAACCGGTTCTACACACTGATGATCAAATTTCTCTGTGGAATGCCTCCCCAGCAATCCTTACAACCTTAGCTGTCTTCTGTTGAGGCAAAACAACTTCTTAGTTTCTTTAAATTTTCCAGAGCATTTTCTACTCAGTCAGTCTGTTGCAGCAGTCCTCTCATTAGGGGTAGAAATGAGCCAAGACACAGGCTCTCATTTAACAACATGAAAAGGGGCTCAGTTTATTCTTCTTTACAGCTTAGCCATTCTGACTCTGACTGCAGCAAGCTCCTGCTGTTGGCTTCTCTAACAGACTCTGTCTGCTGGCTATTCCTGCTGGAGTACGACTGCAAGTATTTCCTTGCTGCCTCTGACCACAGGCTTTTACCTAGCTCCACTGTGACTGCAGGCTCCAACAGCAGGCTCTAACTCCATCAGACCCAGACTGGCCTCACAGCAGATCTTTTGCAGCACTAACTCTCTTCCTTGTGTCATTCTTCTTTGTGTCTCTCTGGATCGTTCCTTCCTCCTCAGGGCTCCTCTACCTGCTCAAGGCTCTCCCTGACCAGCCAATGCACCCCTTCTATCACACTCATCTTTATTAGTCCCAGCTGTGACCCATTGAGGGCAAGGCTGTTCTTTGGGAATTAGTGCAACTGTGAGTTATCAGGGCAAGGTCACTTGTAATCCCTTCTTCTACACCTACAAGTCCACCATGCCTTCTGAGTATGACCCTTTAGGGATGACTGCACTAAAGGTTCAGCAGTCTAGATTGCTGTGGGATAATGTGCAAAAAGAGATGAGCTCTCCCAAAACAGGGATATAAGGTTCACAAGAAGATCCTGTTTTTCCTTGCTTAAGTTCTTTCAATTTGCACTGCTTTTCCTACTTCAGGAGCTATCTCCTCTTTGAAGTTTGAAAAATTTGAGGATACATCAATCAGAAATTGAGATATTTCAATGTAGCATTAGCCTTCTGTTTGCTGTTTTTATTGGGAATTCTTATTACCTTCTAGAATATCATAAAGTGCATCGAAACTCATGTTTGTGTACCTCCATCCTGTTGTGATGCAACTATTCCTCTACTGCTTAATTTCCTGTGCAGTTCTCAGAACTCTTCTCAGATGCTTATATTTGGGTTTTTTGATAATTCAGAAATCAACTGAACTTCTGCAGTCATGCTAACACAGGTTAATAAATCCTTCCTAGAATGAGTAAACAGTTTTGTTAAATGTGTGTTGGAGGAGATACCTGAGTTGATGCACAGTGTTTAATGTTCATCACCTCTTAACCTCAAAGTTACTCACACCATAAAATCTTCTGGGTCTGATATTTAGCCAGACCAAACTTTATTTGTCCCTCCGTCCAGAGAAGTGTTATGCAGTGAATGAGGCACTGCAAGTTTTATTTTTGCCCAGGTGACCTCTTCGTTGTTTAAGGTGTCTGTAAAGTAAAATTTGCTACCCAGAACTGTGGGTATGTTGATGCCTTTAGGAAGTTACTTTACTCAGTTTTGATATTTTGTATCTCAGACTACTTCACTCATCTGCCTAAAGGTTTTCAAACAACTTTTGTCTTTCTTGGAATTCCTGCCTCCAGATATTTCTGCTGTGACTTTGAGTTGTTATTACAGAGCTCAACTTCGTATGTACAACCATCCTGCATTTTTTGTTGTATGTTGCTAATAGGGCTGCCTGTAACTTGTCATCTACTCTGATGCTGAAAAGTCTTGTAATGTGTGGGGTCTCTTGTGGATGTTTGGTTCATGAAGGATTTGGTTTGATTTGATTTTCCACTAGGCAAGACCTTCCAATTTCTTATGTTTCTTCTGATATTGATTTTATTAAGGGTTTTCCATGTATTTCTGCTCTCAGGTGATTTTTTCCAGTGGTTTCCACAAAGGAACTGGCCTTATCAATCCTTTTGCATCTCACCAAGCTGCCCTACTTTCAGATTTTCAGCCTTCACACAGACAGCAGGAATCTTTGCAGACAGCAGGAGTCTTTAGGAATAAAACAGTAGACACTTTTGAACTGAGATAGGCCTACTGGAGCTAAAATTGGTAAGGTTATTTTGAAGAAAATAAGTAGTGTTTAAGCCTTCACATAGTGAGCAAACAGAATTAAATCAGGCCACCAGTTTTTAAAAACAGTCCTCCTATCTGTAGCACCCTGATGGAGGTACTAGAAACTGTGTATTATTTGACTACTGATTGCCATTGCACATGCTGAGGATGAGAGAAGGTTAGTTTACACATCTACATAAAAGTGCTTTCTGCATCTAGGTCTCTTCTCAGCTATCTTCAGAGGCACCAGTAGAAGCCCAAGCTATTAAAGCTTCTCCTGCTGTTATTATAAAGCCTCCCGTGTTGTTCAGACAGCCCACCCCTGTGACAAGACCTAGTGCTCTACTGGCAAGGCCTACTACACCTATGACAAGGCCACATGCTCCAGTTTCTACTCCAACTACAACCCCAAGTCATGATCAATCTTTAAAACCATCACCTTCTGCTGTGGAACAGGAACGCTGGGATGAGGACTCTTTCCATGGGCTGTGGGACACAAATGAGGATAAAGGTGCAAATATGGAGTACGACTTGTGTAAGCAGGAGTCCATGATGCCTCCACCTGTCTCCTCGCCTATGAAAGTACCTGCTATCCACACCTCCATTCCATCAGCTGTACCAGTGTCCCTTTCTCCAGTTATTCCACCAGTTCCTAAAGGACCCATCATTCAGCAAACAGTGGATTATGGCCACGGGCGAGGTGGGTATTACAGTGTATTTGATATGTATCAAAGAGCTAATTAGTCCTCCTGGCTTTTTTTTTAAAGGGGTGTGCCATGCAAAGTATGCATGTTCTCTGGTTGATGTGTAGACCTGTGTGTATCAATGATGTAATGCTGAGCAGTGCAGTTAGGAGTCTCTTACCTTTACCTGGTTATGACTCTGAGTTTAATGTTTTTCTTGATGCTTTTAGAAAGAGCTATTTCATGTTGGTGAACGGTGTATATTCCATGCCTGCTATTCCATGAATGGTGTGTAGCCATGGGTGCTTCTAATAAACACAAAATTATGTGTTGTATTTAGATTGATATTAATACTTTCCTTTAATCACTTTGTAGGTGAGTATGGAAATAACTGGGCTAGAAGGTACTTCAGATGGTTACAGTTCTTAGGTGTGATTTAGTGATTTAAAGCAGAATGTGTCTGGTGTTTGCATTATTTATATAGTGCATAATGGGTGCAAGGTACCCTCTAGCCAGAGGGAGACAGAGTCTGGTTCTGAAGGGCATGCACCCTACACAGTTGTTTAACACATGAGTAGTGGAGGCCTCTGCTTTTTACTATTGAGCTTACCAAAGCTCAAATGCAATACTAGATCAATAGAATCGATCTCCCTCCTTTAACAGGAGTGAAACCATGTCATAAAGAAGTTCTTAAATTGTGCATTGTCATTTAAAGACTGTTTTTTCTCTCTCTGAAGTACCATAACAGGACTGGAAGCCCTATCTGTTCCATTAAGTAGATGTTTTACTAAAAGCTGTTAGAAAAAATGTCATGGTTGTGAGACTTCCAGTTACTATTCTTGCCATTAGAGTACTTCTGTGAGTTATTGAAACTTACAGAGCACTTTGATGTTTATAATTTTCTGACACTGCATGTTACCTGAACTCACCTGAAAAGGCAGAAGCCCCATTGTTAAGATCGTGTGATTTACATACACATACACAAACCCACTTCAGCCTTTAAAAACCATGGTGCTGTTTATTTATGTAAACCTCTTTTTGCATTATCCATTAAAAGAAATTATGGTAGTTTGTTCTAGTCACTTTTAATGCCATTGACTGATTACTTTTCATGAAGAGGAAAGAAAATGCAAGACATGTGTTTTAAAACCTTAAATTTTTGTTTATTTTCAACCAGATATAACCACCAGTAAAGTGGAACAGATTCCATATGGGGAAAGGGTAACCCTTCGTCCAGAACCTCTGCCAGACAGGCAAACATTTCAAAAAGGTAGGAGGTGCTTGGCTCGCTTTCAAACAGTTAGTTAGCTCTTAAGAAAAGTTGTAAGACACTAAAAGCTTGTTCAAACTAAGTAACTCTTGTTTAAGCTACAATCACTTTATTTTCCTCAGAGGTCCATAAGAATAACAGTTTATATTTTCAAGGGGAGTACTGCAGTTAATAACCTAGCCACTTTAAAAATTCAGTTTTGTAGCTGTAAGTAGGATTGCACGGTATGGTTGTCTGTTACAGTTTGGAAGAGTGTCTGATTAAGTGCATCTTAGCTCTCACTTATCATAAACTTTTCTTGCACTCTTGCCTGTTGCCTTCTTTTTCCAAAATAGTAGTATGGTTTCTCCCTTCAGAGCATCCAGGTCGCTACAATAGAGAAAGAGATCGTGAGCCCTATTTTGAGCGTCAAGGTAATTCCAGCACAGATCATCGGGATTTCAAGAGAGAGCGGGAATTGCACAGAGACCGTGGTTCTGTGGACTACGAACGAGAGCGATTTGAAAAAGAGCGGCATCCCCGAGATGATAGGTATGTCATTTGGAACACCATGGAAATCAATACAGTTGAGGCTGTATTGTGTATCAGGCTGTCCATTTTGCCTGGGAGGTACATGTTCCTTTCACTCTGGAATCCACAGTGGAAATTCACAAAAATACACGCAATACTTTTTTGGCAGGGTTCTTCCTACTACACCTTCAAGAACTCAGTCTTACCGTGACAAGAAAGACCATCCGTCCTCCAGGCGAGGTGGTTTTGAAAGACCACCATATGAACGAAAGACAGATCGTCCAGCATATGATCATGGGCCTTCCATGTTTGGAGGTACAGTTTCTCAATCTTGAAATCATGCTAGAATATTATGAAAAATTATGGACTTGCAGAAGTGAAGATTAATTGGTAGAAGATTAATTGATTTGCAGCATTTGTGTGTTCAGAATATATAATTCAGGAAAACTTCTTTAGGTGGTGGCATTTAGTTTTGTTTCTCGGTGTTGAGATCATGAATGAAACAGTTATATACTCTGCTAAAAACTGTCTTTGATTGCAATAGGTTTAAGATTAGAAATTTTAATTATTTTGAGGACATATCTGTGAATTTAACTTAAAATAATGAAGGTCTGTTTAAATCAGTTCAGCTGGGTATGAACATCTTAATTTTTTTATTTTACTGAACTAAGAAAATTCTTCTGTCCAAACACTGGAATTTGAAGGTGATCGTAGAAATTACCCTGAGGAAAGGATTCCTATTTCTGCTCCATCAATACCTCGTCAGCCACCACCTGCTCCACGAGTTGAAAGAAAGCCAGAATCTAAAAATGTAGATGATATTTTAAAGCCACCAGGACGGGATAGCAGGCCAGAGAGGGTGAGTATAAATTCTGAAGGCAACAATCAGTTTCAACAAAGTCTGTATTCAGATAAAATGCTGGTGGATGTAATATGTTGGGAACAAGTGTACATTTGAGGAAGCTCTGGAAATTAGCTTGGTTTCTTTGCTAATGCCTAGAGTGTTCTAGCATAGCTATTAGGAGTCCACAGGAAAGGTAAACTTCATTGGAATGTTCAAAGCAAATTAGTGTCTAATATTAAGGTGTTTTGGCCTCTTCTGAGGTCTTCACTTTGGTTTTTGATGTATCAGGGGAAAGACTTGTCTTTACACAGAGATTTGGCAATGCACCATACTATATAAGAAAGAACACAATTTAGGCTGTAAAACATTTAGGTAAGTTTCATTCAGTTGAATGAAAGAAGTTAATGAAACTGAACCAGATCTGTAACATGCAGCCTGAACTGCTGAGATGATTAACATTAAAAACTCTGAAGTATGTGGAATTACTACCATTTTTCACAGCCTGGTTTTTAAAACAGACAGTGAGTGTTTGATGATACACAAAAGTGTGAGCCCACAGCACATAATTCCCTAGAAGAAAATATTTGCAGAAGAGAGTCTGTTAAATGTGGTACATTATCATATCTTCTTACATGATCTTTGTTTCAGATTGTGATCATCATGAGAGGGTTACCTGGCAGTGGAAAGACACATGTAGCAAAACTCATTAGGGTATGTAAACAGGCACTCACTGTGTAGTGCTGCTTGTTTTACATGTGCTTCCTCTGCTGTTTGCTTTCTGTTTGCCTGGAATTCAAGTTTGTTATTTCATGTTCCATGTCTTTATGCTCTGTGTGAATCCCCACCACTATTAGCGAGCAGAAGGGGTACTACTCTCTTCTTGTTTTGAGTACTGAGCAGGGAACTGCTGTTGACCAGAAGTATTTTGAAGATCCTGTGTAGCAGAATGGAATTTTTACAGCAAAGGTATATGCTTATTTTTTGCTTTCTTCCCAGGATAAGGAAGTAGAATGTGGAGGACCTGCACCAAGAGTGCTCAGCCTGGATGACTACTTTATCACTGAAGTGGAGAAAGAAGAGAGAGACCCAGATACGGGGAAAAAAGTTAAAAAGAAGGTAGTCTTAATTCTGTTGCTTTTCTTTACAAAGAAACAAGTCATTCTGGAAAAACAGTGGAAATCAGAATTCCAGTCTGTGGGTTGGGAAGAGTTCAGAGGTCTCTAGGCTGTTTTTCAGAACAAGCCAATATAACGTAGGGTGGTATGAGCAAATTCTTAAAAACTGACCTGAAAGGTGTTTTTCTCACACCAGTACTTTGTGATCATGTCATTCAGGTGTTGAATATTAGCCATTTTACAGATGTCCTCTTTAATGCTTTTGTCCTTGGTAAAGGTGATGGAGTACGAATATGAGGCTGATATGGAGGAGACCTATCGTACCAGCATGTTTAAAACCTTCAAAAAGACCTTGGATGACGGCTTCTTTCCCTTCATTATCCTTGATGCTATCAATGATAGAGTGCGACACTTTGAACAGTTTTGGAGTGCTGCAAAAACAAAGGGGTTTGAGGTAATGGAGCCTTAATAGTATTTGAACTTGCTGACAGCCATATGCTGATGTTTCTAAACTTTTGAATGGAAAGTGTGTCCCACATTCAGGAAAAATGCTGTGGTGTACAGTTATAGGTTTACCTTTCTTAAAGTGTGCAACTGCAGCATCTATCACAAGGTAGAAAAAGAGCTCTAAAAATTGGTTTACAATATTTAATATTGTCTTTTTCTTTCTAGGTCTACTTAGCTGAAATGAGTGCAGATAACCAGACATGTTCCAAGAGGAATATTCATGGGCGCAAGCTGAAGGATATCAGCAGGGTAACTCTATACATCTGGAGTCATATTGTGCTTTTGGGCCTGCTGTTCTTTGAAAACTATAGACTACATAATGCTTACACTTTTCCTCTAAGAAGTACTGGTAGTTATTCCATGGGATTGATTAAAATTACTGAAGTACAGATATATCTTGTTAGCAATCAGAAACCAAATTTTCCAATGAATCTGTTAGATTTTTAGAGGTGCTTCATTTTTGTGTGTGTTTTGTTAGATGTCTGATCACTGGGAGGCAGCACCACGCCACATGATGCGTCTGGACATTCGTTCTCTGTTGCAGGATGCAGCTATCGAAGAGGTGAGAATCTCTGTCCCTGTTAAAACTACAGATTAGTGTACAATGTGACTATACTGAAAATATGAAGCAGACAAAGATGTGATCACAGCAAGGCAGTTATAAGCAAGGCACTTTAGAAAGCCAGAATCTCTGTGTCAGGAAAGTGTATTTTGTTATTCTTATGAATTACTGCAAACATGAATGTACATTTTTACCTTTTATCACCTTTTTGAAGCTCAGGCTTAAGCATCTTTGAGCAAGAGTTGAAGTCACTTTGCTCTTAGCAACTCTTGAATACCGATTAAGGAGCTTAAAGAGAATCTTTGCACTCTTAGAGGAAACTTAGCACTTTTTACAGGTTACTGAATCGATTAGATCATATTTTGAGAAAGAAGTTGGAGAAAGTAAGATAAGGAAATAAACAAATTTCAACTTAGTCCTTGTTTTGAGAAATACAGATGTTTAGCAGAGAATGAAAAAGTAAATAACATGTAGCAGAAGGTCATAATTGCCTTTTTACTTCATTTGCAGTTTGCTGTGGCATGCATCTTCGGTGTGTCAGCTTACTGTATTGTTGTATTCTTCTTTGTCAGTTGTGTCAGGAGCTCTGGGCATAAATTAGTGAGTTAGTTGTGTGGTCTTTGTAAATGATCCATAGCTTGTTGCTGTCAGAACAGCTCTTGACATGGCCGTAGAAACTGGTGAACTGCTGAAGTAGACAGAGAGTCTTTGCAGTTTGTCATGATGTTAGCAGGTTATTATTAAATCTCCAAATTCTTTGTACTGGAAAATAGTAATCTTTAAGAGGACATCAAAAGGTTCCACTCTAAAGTAGGCTCGGAGAACAGCAGATTGGGATTTACAAGAATGTAAAGAACTGTACATCATTAGAGAGTTTTATGTATTCCAGAGTATATGCATGAGTCCCCAGTATAGCTGTGGAGCCCAGAAAGTATTGCATTAGATGAGCAGAGTTAGATGTATGTCTTCAAGAATTCTTGTATTTTATTATGCTGAACTCTGTGGTTACTATTATTCTTTACTGTGGTCTAAAAATACATAAAAGATAAAGGCCCAGTATAGATGTTCTATGCGGAGACAGCCATTCCAGTTATATATAAATGGCAAGTTTAAGAACTTTTTCTGAGATTGCAAGTTTTGAAATGTGATTGTCTGGGAAGCAAGAGAAGTATCTTGCTGTTACAGATAGTGGTAACACAAGGAATGTGTGTGAAGGAAGGGAATGAACAATTTTTGCTTTTCCCCAGAAAATCTTTGTAAAGAATGTTCTTTGGCACTCTGTTGCTAGAAGAGAATGCACTTCTGAGAAAAGCCAGAATGGACACAGGATTCATATATATTGCATCATCATACTTTCAAAGATGAATCCTTTTCTATTTGAATTTGGACATCTCAACTTACTGTGTTAAAAAGAAAATAATTAAAAGTGAGACAGTACCTTGTAAGTCTGTGCATGTGCTTTGGAACAGGTGGAGATGGAGGATTTTGATGCAAATATTGAAGACCAGAAAGAAGAAGTCAAGAAGGACACAGCAGAGGAAGAGGAAAGTGAACTGGTAGGAGACACATCAGCCATCCCTAACAAATTGTTCATTAATGTGTCTGAGGGAGAATCTCAGCCTTACAAATGCCAACCCATTGCTGTTCTTAGCAGTGCGATCTTAACACACATGTTTCTCGTAGTTTTTTACTTAAACATTTCTAGGAGAACTTTAATGATAAATCATATTATTTCTTCCTAATTTATTTCTAGGAATACATGAGTATGTGCTACAAACAATATTGTCAGTAGAGCATGGTAACATACCTCTTAGAGACTTTTTAAATTGCAGCACATAATAGTGCTGTCTTCCAGATAATCTGTCTTGCAGATAATCTAAGAATGACATGAAGTGGAGGGATGGGAACAATGGGCAGAGATTAATTTAGCTTATTTCCTTTCACGTGTCTAAAGAACTCTCCACAACTGTCACAGTATATGACAACAGTTATGAAGACTGCTTTTTCTGCCACGGTTGACTGACTTTGTTTGTCAGGTGGTATTTCCAAGGTGAGGCATTAGGTCTCTTAAATAAATAAAGGTTATAGAATTGCCCTGAGGGCTGGCTTCTTTAGGTATGTATTTAAAAGGCTACAAAAGGCTTCCTGCTGTAACTTCTTGGTATGTGTTGGTGCTGCAACTGGTCCCTGCTTGATGAGTTGAATGTCTCAAATCTTGGTGCCCACAACCAAGCAGTTAAAGTTCAATAAACAGGAAGTACCAAAAATGTCTGAGTTCTGAGTTGAGCAAAGTGTTTTTCCTTGATGGAAATTTACTGTTCCTCAGGAGTGGCAGGTCAGAAAGCAGTTGAAATCAGAATTTTAAAAAGTTTAGGAAAAGTGGATTCTAATAAACGTCTGAATTTTTCAACATGACTCATTTATTCTCTTTACGAAATTATTCTGTGGCGCAGAATATGAGACTGCATAAAGTGTGGTTAGAACATTTCAAAGACTCATCCATGTTTACAAGAATATGGCTGCTAGTCCCATTTCCATGAGCTATAGCTAAAAGAGAAGGTTGTCTTTAGCTTTTGAGACATCTGTGCATAAATTTGTGTGTGTATGTGTGTGTTTATGGGTTCCGGGGAGTGTCCTAATGTACAGCGCTTATAACAATAGGCCTTTTCTTTGAGACAAAGAGAAAGCAAAAAGTACTCTGCATATAAGAATGTGTTCTATTCAGATTCACAAGATACAAAAAAATAGCATTATCTGCTGTATGTAATCTCTGGAATTCAGTCAGATGGCTAATCTCAGAGAATTATGTCAGACAGAAAGTGGAACAGGACACTGTATTTGGTATCTCTTGCCTTTTTGAGAGCATTTGATAAGAATTCTGCAATTCATTTTGCTGCATTTAATCCTGTGAGAAAAGGGAGGTCTGAAGCTCCTGCCATCTGGCAGATATCCTTGAAATATCCAACTGTCTTGTACCAAAGGATAAAGTCTGAATCTTTGCTTATCCTATTTGAGGACCAGGATATTGTATAGATTCAGCACACAATAGGCTGTTTCACACCATCAAAGTCACTCATCTTGCTATTATCAACTCCCATAGGATTGTTTGTAGCATTCAGACAATTCCTGCTTTTCTGTGCTTGATGGTATGAATTATTGATACATTTAACTTAGTGTTCTCACCAGTGTATCACCCATCACTTTGTTTAATGCAGGCTTTTAGCTGTGGTGTAAGCTTTCTGAGCAAGCTTTAAAGTGCAACTTGGTTTAAATGTATAAATATATGTATATACATGAAATTTATTTATTTGTTACAAGGAAATATTGCAGCACAAACTGTTTGGTTTGGATTAATTACAGATTTGATTAAAAACAAGAAAATCCAGAGATCTGATAACCTCAAGTCACTGATATATGCTTGATAGAAAAAAGGTCATTCTAGGATTTTATAAGAGCAGTGCTGAATATAATCAAATGCAGTGTGGCTCTCTGGAATGTACTGGAATATACTAATTTAGTAACACATAGTATTAACAAATACACATATATTTTTACCACAGTGGAAGCAACTTATAAATAAAGCAGGAAAGAAGTTAGTGTAATAAAACTGGTTTGTGGATTGTTTGTTTTCTTCTTGAAATCTTCTAGAGTAGTTCCTTTCCCTCTCTATTAAACAACATTCTAAAAATAATTAAATTCTCACAGGGCTTCTGTACACTACCTTGAGCTTTTTTATGTGATTGCAGAGGAACATAAGTACTTCTATACCAAATCTGAACAGCTGAAATGAGGGTTGCTTAGTAACAATTTACTTGTCAAGGAATATAAAAAGAAAAGATAACAAGAGGCTAACTAAAATAAATACCATTTGCCAAATTTATTTTCATTATACAAAGAATAAACTGGCTAAAGATCATTACACATGGTGACATTATTTGCAGGGAAAATTTGTTTTGTAAGAATCACTGTGCTAAGAGTACTGTTTTAAAATGAAAAGTAATACTTAAATCCTAGTGACTCGGCAGATACTCTCATTTAAACAAAAAATTTGTTTAATTGTGGATTAACCACTCATACATGAATTTAGTATGTCCCTTCGAAAGGAGTAAGTGAAGCTTGTGTGTACTAAATCTGGGAATGTGTTCATAAAAGCTTATGGTAACTTTTTCATTTGTGTTTGTGTAAAACTTTGAAAATTCTCTATGCCTGAAAGTTGTATTGCAGCGACTTTGCCACCTGGGATAATACAATACAGTAACTGCACACAGTGCCTTTGCTGTCTGTCAGACTCATTCTGGAGTTCTGTGTTTGCAGAGGGCAGCACTCTTGTAATGATTTGCAAGGGCTGCTGAAATCACTGAATGGGAAGTGGATGCAGAAGTTCTGAAATACCAAGTAATTGTCTCCATCTGATAATGAGAATTGTGCCTTACAAAAAGAAATACCTTAAACTCCCATTGTAATGCTGTTTCCAGTTCAAAAGTGATGTGCATGTGTGTCTCTCTCTAATCCTCCGAGCTTCTTTCTGTGTATGATTTAGGGTTACATTCCGAAAAGCAAATGGGAGATGGACACTTCTGAGGCAAAGCTAGGTGGGTATTTATTTTTTCCTGTTTCTTTTAGTTGGTATTTAATGATGTTTGCAAGACCTGAATTTTTGTTTTTACTGTGCCTCCTTCTAAAGACAAATAAATGCATTGTTTTCATACATGTGTCTGAAACTGCAAAAATGTCTATACAGAAAAGGAATTTATCTTCTGCCAGAGGCAGGAGACTTTTCTACTTTCTAATCATCACTGTTTTATATACTCATTAATTGTTGTTCCATCTGTTCAAGGCAAGTGCTTTGTCTTTAAATTTCAAAAAAAACCAGTATTTATATTCTTCATCTTTCTGTGTTTATTATTTTTATATACGCAAAGAGTCAACTTACATCACACTGTACTCTTTTTTATATTGCATACCTTTTTTCCTAAGTGTCATCAGTAACTTCTTGCATTCTCAGAGACATATCTCATAGCTGAACTGTATTGAAGATGTTTCTAACTTTTCAAAATCAACATTGTGAGGACAAAGTAGTGGCGTGCTTTGAAATTGGTTCTGAATGATTAGGTGTCAGTATATCTGTTCAACATCTTAGGAATTGAAAAATTAAAAGTTAATTATGCTTTGCAGTTCCAGGAGAGCAATAGAATTCTTCTTAGTAGTATGTAAAATGAACTTTCCAGAGAGCACAAGGGCATGATTTTTGCTCTACTTTTTTGTTCTCATTTGTGCTGATATTAGGATTCTGTCAAAGACAAAAGCAACTTTCAGGCAGAAATGCATGCACCACAGCTATGGTGAAAGGATTATTCATGGAAAGGGGTTTCTTGTCATTATGGTCAGTTTTGTTGTGGTTTTTTTTTTTACTGAAAGTTCTAAGTGAAGGTTTTATCTAGACAGTCTGCTCAGAACTGCTATTTTTGTATCATGTCTGTGAGAAGTCACAAATAGCTAAATGGGACACAGCATGTCATAACATTTTGAGGTTTGCTTCTTTATGTGTGGTACAGCTCTGTGCATCATAACATTCCAATAGCCAAAATCACAACTGCACCATAGAAAACAGCATTAGAAGGTCTGGCTTACATAAAGTAGCCTTTCACCTTTTGTTGCTAAGGGCTTAGCTATGCCATCTCTTCTGCTGCTGTGCTCTGTTAAGTCATATAAATAGTTGTGGATTATATCGATGATGTGGTACGTGCAGTACAAGCAGAGGCACCTTGTACTCAATGATTTTGATATACTCAACAGCTAGGCACTTAGACAATTAACCTAGGATTGCTCTACACTTTGGTTATAGGCAATGATTTATTTAATAATGTAAAATTATTTCTTAAGTTCATGCTAAGAACTGTGTTGCGTTTCCTTCCATAATGAAAACTCCATAATGTAAAACATAAGATTTTTATATGGTTTCCAATTAAATGTAAAATGGGGAGCAAGCAGCAGTCACCTTTATGTGGAAGTTATTTGCAAGGCTGTTGAAATAGTCCTTTAACAGTCAAACTTCATTAACAAACTGGATGTTAGCAAGACACAGATCCAGGTGCTGAGGAGGGCTTTCTATTAAATCTGTATTCACAATTTTACTTTTATAACTACCCTCTAGATTCAGATTTATAGATATGTACATCTACAGATTAAAAGTAAATTCTGGCAGAACTTAGGTTTTAAAAAAGCCAGGCATTCATGTGTAAAGAATGCAGTTTCTTTGGAAAATTACTCTGCTGGGCCAGTCAACTTTTAGCTCAAGGTGTACATTAAAAGCACTTGCAGTCTGTGAGTAAGAATGACTATATTTAGTTCACAATAAGACTTCATTGTAGATGACCAATTATAATTATTTCTGGAAAGGCATGTAAACTGTAGTATGCATTAGTTACTGCAAAACTGAGTTATTTCCTGGGAGCTGGCCTGCCCATTAGGTTTATTGCCTTAATCCCAGAGGGCACACATTTGCAGCATGACCTAAGTGCAGACTCCAAAAATGCTCTGAGTCTTGTTTTGCTTTTTTGTTTTCTTTCTGAGTAGATATTGTTACAGGAAAGCACAGTAAGATCTTGCCAATTGTAATAAACCTCAGAAAATATCTGAAAAGTTTGAGTTCTAGGTGCAAACAGTGACATGTGACAATTGCCAAATATATGCCCCAGAGCTCTCACTTTAGAACAGATTTACTTTATTCTTACATTCCTCTTGAGTATGTGTGTGATTTATCATTTCCTTATGTGCTGTGCACAACCAGATTTTATTCTGAAAGTCTATTCATGGGTCTTCTCAGTGCATAGTGCACAAAGGTTCATATATTGAAATTTAAAATAATGGACTCTAATTTTTAAAATCTGACTGTAGTGCTTAGTGCAGTGCTCTGTTTCATGGTGTGGCGTAGTGGCAAGTTCTACAAACTTTCAGGAATGGAGAAATGAGCTCTGGTGTAGCTGAAACTTTGATACCATTGTAAAATTTGCTCTAGAATACAAATGGGATTCTACATAAAACTTTGGCTTTTGTATAAGAAGGGCAAAATTTAACTGATTTATTTATTTGGGTTTTGAAGGAGCTAATTAAATTAGTTACTTTCAGATGTTACTTTTAAAATTCTAAAGGTGAGTTTTTAAGTTTTGTGGGTTTTCAGAAATGCTTCTGCTTTGTTGTTTTTAAATTTGAAAAGATAAAATGATGTTCGGTAGTTTAACACTAATCAATCATCAGCCATAAATAATCACAAGCACCAGTGTTACAGCATAATACCTTGTCTCATTTTCAGAAAAGAATATTCTGAAATAATCCTTTGTGGCAGGTTTTTGACATTTGTGTAGAGTCTGCTGCATGACACATGTACCTTGAACTGCAATAGTATGGATGGAAGCAGACCCCTCTGGAAAAGCAATCCAGCTTGAAACACGGAAGGACATAACTTCTTAAAATAAATTCTGTGTAGCAGTAACAAAAAGGGACAGAGGGGAACTGCATATTCAGAACAGCTTCTGAGCTCCTCTACTGACATTTGAGCATTACACATTTCTTGGGAATGTTTTCAGTTGTTTGGTGTGCAGCAGGGAGTGAGAGACTTAATTTACTTTCACATCGGTAATGAGGTGAGCTTGCATCACAGCTTCCTTCCAACAGGAATATGTCTGTCTACAGGTATTTGCTAACAGAGAGCTCCTCAATTTTCACTTCTTCATGTTCCTAAATGCTCCTCAATGAGTTTGTTGATCTCCTTTTCAATGTTATTTTGTTCTGGACATCCTTAATGCCACAAATGATCTACACTGATTGAACGTAGCCGGAGTAACAGAGGAATATTGTATAAATCAATTCCGTCTTCTAGAGGGAGTGTCGCCTTTCTGTGGAGATTGAGCATCAAATTTGGCAGATTTAACTTAGAGCAAAAGAAGAACCTTAACTAAATAATATAATAGATACAAATATTCTGAGCATTTTTCTTAAATGTTGGCTATTTTAAGAAGCAGGGGGATTATAATGTTTTATTAGAAGAAGTTCTGTATCTGTTCCAGGCAAATGGGGCAGAGGTGGAGTCTTTAAAAGGTTTTGAGGTGTTTGAGGGAGAAATAACTTCATTAGTTTATGGACTTTAAATTATACTAGCATGTCTACAGTATCATTGCCTCACATTATCTCCATTGTTACTCTTCTCTCTCCCATATTAAGTAAAAAACTCATCTCTGAACTGAGTTTCTTTAAGTACATACCTTTGAACATCACCTTCTGACATCCAGAAAATAATGCTGCCTTGTATTTGGTCTACTTCTGAGGCCTTTTGTTGGTGAATTTAATTACAACAGTGACTTCTGAAACAGTATTTCTAACATCACTGGTAATGGTTTAATGAATGTAATTGCCAAGCTTAGTGTTCCTTCTACACATACTTGAATTGTTGGCTTATAAATTGGTAGTTTACAGTGACAGAAGTAACGGAGTTTCCTTTGACTTGTAGAGCCGGTTTTCCTTTCCATGCTTTGCTGTTCATGATCTTACAATGAATGTTTCATCTCCTTTCCAAAGACAGTTTGCCACATAATTTCAAGAAGGTGTTGTTTTCTTTACTGAGAATAAGTGTCTAAAGAGGAACAAAAAAGAAAATTTTAGAACCTAGGAATGGAATTGTTTCTGCTCATGTATCGGTTCAATAAGAAAAAGAAGAAAATGAGGACTGTTGGACGAATGTACTGCTCAAATATTCATGACTGACCTCTTACACCATGAAAGAAAAGATTCTGAGATATTTTTCTCCCAGTCCTGGAAGACTTTTTAAGTGGTTTGCCTTATGGGGAGAGAAAAAGAAAGGGGAGGATCAGGCTTTCCAAGGAGCATTTTGTTTAGCAGAAATCTCAAAAACTTGTCTTTGATGCATTAAATTATATAATTGCCACTTGTTCCCTGATACTGCATGTATGCCGTGTTTGACACAGTATTGATCCCCAAATTTGGGGAAAATGCTACAGCTTTAGTATTGTGTTCAAATACAGAAAGATGGATCTGTGGTTGCTAGCTATTTTTGGCTATATTGTACCTGTAAGGACAGACTCCATGTAGGTCTGAAGAGCAAACTTTTTCTCCCTCATATAGAAAACAACACTGAGTGTTATTGCCACACAGTTAACGTGAAAGATCAATAAAACTTGAAAACTGTGTTGAGTCTTCTCTAGTTTATTTCAACTCTCATCATTACACCTGTCAAGACAAGCTGGATATACAAATTCTGCTGCTCGCTCTTTTGAAAAGTTTTCCACTCTTGTCTTGTTTGTGTGAATAATTGAAAAAATAATCTCCCTTAACGCTGAGGCTCTGTGTTTGTTCTCAGACAAGCTGGATGGTTTGCGGACTGGCGCGAAAAGAAAACGTGACTGGGAAGCAATTGCCAGCAGAATAGAAGATTATCTGCAGCTTCCAGATGACTATGATACACGTGCTTCTGAACCTGGAAAGAAAAGGGTAATAAATTTTCAAATGACTTACTGTCTGTATATAACCCTTTAATGGTCTCTGTGAAAGTGAGTTTGTATCAAGTCCTTCAATGTCTACGAATATGGGAATTTCATTGACTCCCTTTTCATATTGCTGTTCCATTAGATGCTGTAAGAGATTATGTTTGCAAGTAGGGTCTTCCAGAGATAAACATATCCGTTATAACAGAGCTAGGAATTGTAGATAATACAGATTAACTATGCATGACATGATGTGAGTACCAAGTGCTCCATGTTTAAATTCTGTTGTGAAAAAAGGGGGGAAATCACAGAGGGAGACAAAAGAGAGGTAATAGAAAGAGGTAATACTTTTTTTTTGTATTTCTCTCCAAAATAGAAAGACCAGCTTTTGCCACTAGAAGTAATTTCAGTTAACTGTTGTTGTTTGAGTATTGTTTTGCTCTGTAATGTCAAATACAAAACTGATAGTACTGGACGATGGGTCTGAGAGAAATGTAGGTACTTAAGGCATTGGCAGAGGAGATGATGATGGGAGAAAACTGACATTGCTTATCAATAGAAATGTCAGGGGAAATGCAGGTAGACTGTGGGTAGGGAGGTGCTGGCAGAAAATTGATAAGGCTGCGTTCTCCAGCAACGCACATGCCTGAATGAGACTAATCAGTATGCAAAGAACTCTTTCACTTACTGTTTTTTCTTGTTCTGCAATGATGTGTTTCAGCTGAGTTTCTGGCCTGTAACCTTTCTTCATTGCATGTCTCCCTCCCTCATTCCTATTGCTCTCTCTCCCATCAGTGTCTTGTTTTGGGGGTGTCGTTGTGTATGTTGAACAGGATAAATTAGAGAGATCTGCATTACTATAAAGAGGTGCAGTGCAGATTAGGAGATGTAAAGATGGAGAAATAACATATGTACGAAAAAGTTACTTAGTGTAAAGAAGGAAAAATTTAAATAGAAGTATATCACAGAAGATAAAGAAGAAAACTGTCCTTCATTCATTGCTGACTTGCTCTTTAACACTGTCTTTCTGTAGTTTCATAGTCATCTTCTAGATGTTTCCATTGTGCAATTGAAAGACAGATTTCCCAGAAAATTCAAACACTAAATGAGTCTTGGATAATTCTTCCTGCAGAAAGTGTTGCTTTGAACAGAGAAGTAATTATAGTAGTTGCACTTCAACTCTGAGAGCTATAGCACTGAAATAGAAAAAGCTTATTATCTATACCTTTCTAACACCTGGTATATTTAATTAAAAATAATTTCCCTCTTTACCTATCAGAAAAAAAAATACTTACTTGTTCTAAGGAAAGTGGGTAGAAGTTAGTATTCTTACTTGCAGTGGAAAGCCTAGACTCATATCAGGATTTCTTGGAAGATTATTGTACTGATAGGATGTTCTCCATAGGTGCGTTGGGCAGATCTAGAAGAGAAAAAAGATGCCGACAGGAAAAGGGCCATCGGTTTTGTTGTTGGACAAACAGACTGGGAGAAGATAACAGATGAAAGTGGTCACCTTGCTGAGAGAGCCCTCAACCGCACCAAGTATATATGAAAAACTGGTTAAGTGGATTTTTGTGCCTTTAAGGTAAATATTCAGTCTTCCTGTGTGTTTATAGCCTCGATGTTTCTCAAGAGTTGAGGCTGCAGTTCACCCCATTGTTAGAGTTCTCCCAGACAAGGCTATTTCATTTGGAATTTTGTATAATAGGTGTCAGCTGTGTCTATGTCAACATGCACCCTTCTGTACGGCACCTGACAATAAAGGGGGAAGGATTATCAGCTGTCAGATCTCCCAACCTTATTACAAGGAAGCTCGTGGTTTCATTAAGAGTAGTTTAGCTGTATGCCTACTAGTCATGTTGAGTTCAGATGTTGCTTATTATATCTTAATTCTAACCATGTTAATTGCTGGTTTATGTGACATAACAAACTTTTCCTTTCTTTACAGGCCATTTGCTCTGCGGAGAAGTGAACCAAGGTGTCATGAGCATCTTGCATGGGTCATGTCACTCCCACCTTCACAGTTTTTCTTTGTTACTTTAGTTTCAGCAATTTTCTTGAGATACTGGCAGATAACCAGTGCCCTCAAAAAACTCATTGAATCCCACTGCTCCTAAGTGAAAGAGAAAGTTTACTTTTTAATATTTTTGGAGGGGTGGGAGGGGGAGGGTCAGTAGTTTTAGCTGCTCTTTTTGGGCTAAAGTGGAAGTATTAGACAGATGTTACCTCCACTGTACCATCACAGAATGTTTATCACCTTTGCTCTGTGTGGATGTTCTCGTTTTATACTGTATGTACCTTGTAGCTTATTGTATTAGGAAGCAGAACAATAAATTTCACTATAAACTCAGTGTTCTTGGTGGACCATATAGTATGGTTTTTGTTTGATGTTCTAAATGTGGTCTGTGTTCACATGTTAGTGCTCAGAACCATCCTAACCTGGAAGATGTACTGTGCTCATATTCTGGAATGTGTCCTGTCTTCTAGGTTTTTCCCCTGCTCTTCTTCTCATAGACAGATCCATTAAGACCCCAGGTCTTGCTGGCCTTTAGGAGTTCATGTTCCTGGAAAGCAGGAATATCATTATGTTTGGATCCTAGTTTCTCAATTATGTCAAATTTTCATTACTACGTGAGTATGAATTCTGTTGGGTGGTTCTGTAATGTTCAAGGTAGCAGTGTTTGAAAAACTTGTCTTTAATGCTCAGTAGGAAAACAGGTACTACAGAGTTCTCTGAGGGGCAGCCTAGAATATTTGTTTTGGTCTTACAATGTCTTTTAGTCAAATCTGATCCCTATCAGGGTATTTGATTCCATTCATAAATCTACTGAGTCATAGAAATACATCATTAAAAGAAGTGATGAAGACTGGAGGTTATACCCTTTTTTCCTTTGATAAATGTGTTAAGCTTGATTTAAAAAAAAAATAATTAATAACAGTCCACACTATTAAAAGTGGTACAGATTCTTCACAGATGCTGGGATATCATTTCTGCTGAGTATCAGGTTTGCTGGTGAAAACTTTCTTTTGTTCTCACAGGTTTCAAAGCAAATGCTTTGCATTAATGATGTTGTAACCAGGAAAAAGGTTTAAATCTGAAAATAATTGCTGTTTTAATGATGAATTGAATTTTTCTCCTGATCTTTCTGAGGAAAACAAATGAAGTCCTGAATTTTCCTTCTCTGTTGAGTGATTACATTGTGCTTTGCATCTAGGTTGGTAAATCAGCTTGTTGTGGTGTGGTGGTAGTTCAGGTTGTTAAAGGAGAGCATGATTGTTTGTAATAGATGGGTTTGTTTGCCATTCTAATGTTTTGGTTTGTTGGCTGCTTCTCAGCCTTCTCTGTGGTGCATGGTTAAAAGTTCTTCAGTAAACAAGGAGAATAGCTGAACTTGTATTATGTCCTGAATGTGTTTAATACAAGAAAATTGAGACCCCTGAATGCAGCATTTTTAAAATAGAAGGTATTAAATGTACTTTTTCTGTGTACGTGTACTTTACATAGCATATGGACTTCTCAAAATGTTGCTCAGTAAGTACTCATAGAATTGTGACAGAGAATTGTTGACAAAGGGAAACTAATAGTTAACAAAAAATGAGTACGGGTATTGCTGGGGAAATCAGATGAGCTTCACTTTGGAGAAGTTACTCTCAGGTATGTGTAAAATGGATTTCAATCTATACTCAGTTTTTCATAACAAAACTGGAGTTCTTGTGGCACACCATGAGTTGATGCTGTTTCTTGACTCTAAAGAACTGATAGTGATTTTGGCTGTATTTTTGGTAATACAGCTGTACCAGATCCTTTTCTAACATTTTTCTTTCCAGACTAAAGAGTACTTCTGGAGCGTTCAAATGGATAGTGTCTCACAGAAGTTATAATATTGTTTACTGGTTTTATGAATTTTGAAATTATTTTAGCAGATAATACTGAGAGGTTATGTCATGCTCTTTATTCTGTGGTGCATGTAGAACTAAAGAAAAATGAGCAAAGAGTATACATAGAATTATACTTTACTCTGATGAGAACAGACAGAATATATATCTGTCTTGAAGTTTAAAGCAAAATTCAGTTATGAAAACATACCATTGTAGACTGTTGTCACACTGTTTGACTAGAAAAGGCTGAAGGGCTTCGGTTTTGTTGTTTTCCTGAAGTTCAGAAGTTTCCCCGCTTCTTTAGTACAGAAATATCAATATATCAATAAATCTTTGCCATTTTTTTCAGTTGGTTTCAATGTTTAGCAGATCAGTCTTCAACTTCTTGATGGGAAGGGGCTCTGAAAGAAAATAACTTAAGCCAGAACAACCACCCATAGCAGATTCTACATGCTCTAGACATTCAGTGTCTGAAGAAATCAAGCAAAAAGGAAAAATTCATCATTGCTGTTGGCAGAGCTGAGAATAGCTAGCTAGTCCCTTGCTTGGCTCCTCACCAGAGGTTGGTGATTAGTGATATTGCTTTTGTCTGGGAAGTCCTTCAGAACAGAATACATTGTCTTGATCCTGATTTGGCTCTTACTCTTATGCTCTCTGAAGTTGTCAGTAGAATCTTTCACAGCACTGAGCAGAATTAATACCAACTTTTATTCATAACTAAATAGGAAGATATGCATCTAGCACTCTCATGTAATGATCCATCTTTGACCATGCATGCAATTGTGCTAACTCCAAGTTGAGCTGTTTGTGTCACATGGAAAAATTCAGCTCTGAAAAAAACATCAGCTGCTGCAGAATGGAGTTGCTATCTTCTCAGCAAAGTTGACTGTTAAAACAATATTTTCTGTGAATTATAGTTTCTTATGACACTTGAGTATTTTTCAAGTCAGTTTGCTTTTTTAATATTGAAGCTACCTGTCTCATGAGAGAAGTACATGTGGTTTTTGCAAGGGAATGTGCAACATGCTGTGCTATGTGAATAGAGCACAGTTGTCATCTTCAGTCACCTTGTGTTTTACTGTAGGATTGCTTATTAAGTGTGATGGTCTCACTATGGTAAGAGAGTGAAATAATAGCTGAGAGTATTAGATCAGTTCTACAAATTTGTTTTTCTGTTTCCTCAAATGTTTACATCAACAAAGATGAATAACTTACCTTGCATTATTAGTTCCCAATCTTTAGAAGGAAAGAATTGGTACTGGAACAAGTTAGTTTTACTTTTCACACATCAAGTTGGGTTTGGCATTTTTTGGACTTTGCTTCAGTCATCTTTGTTACCCTGTCCATTTTTTCTTGCCTGTCTGTCAATACATAGAATATATCACTGCTCTTGTCTCTTTGTAAGGCATTGTTTTAACTATTTTCAGAAGCCTTTTAATCTCTGAGCAACCATTTAGGTAACCATGGATATACTGAGTAGGATTTCAGCAGAATCTTTTCTGAAAGGATTGAATTGGAAAAGTAGAGTTGTGACATTACACTGAAACATGTATTAACCTATCCCGAAAAAGCCCACATCTAATGCAGTTGAATAGTTAAAAATTATCATAGAACTGTAAGTTGCAAGCCATGCTAGAAAGTATGATTCCTGCAGAAGAAAAGTCTGTAGATAGTGTGCTTTTAAATGAGAGAGAAGAACATGACCTCACCAGCCAAAATCAGTTTTTCCCAATCTGAGATTTCAACATCATTGGAATGCTTTGAGAATCCTTTTGAAAGGAATAAAATAATTCTGTCTGTGGGACACCTTGCTGTCATCTAAACAAATTTATTGTTACCTGAAAAAAAATTACTTTCATTTATATAAATGCAGCTGTCATGGTGAGTCATTTTGTGCCCTTAGGACACAATTTCCCTTAGCAGTCTGTGCCATATTATTCATATTGCTACCACCCTCACAATACTGGACAGACCTTGGATTTGAAGAAATGTGGTTGAGCTGGGTTTGGAAGCAAGATGTGCTTTCTTGCTATGAAGTTTGTGCTGTCTCTGGCAGCATGCAGCTAGGTAACAGCTGACTGAGCTGAAGGCCTGGAACTCTCCTGGGAGTATTGTAATTCAGCATACAAGGACTGGAAAGGAGAAACAGTACTGCGTTTCCTTTGCTTGTGGAATGCTTGTTCACATGGCATCCATCCTCAGGAAGATAAATAATGATGGTTCCTTTCTGTTATGTCTCTTCACTATTTAATGGTTCCCACATTAGTTCTGGAAAACGAGTTCTAAATTCTGAACTTGCAGTCCACTGACAATTTGGGATCAAACTGCAGCAGAACAACTTGCATACCATGAGATAAAACATTTGAGGAGCAGAGGTGGCCATCTCAGTTGAGATATGTACACTTGCAGCATCAGCTATTCTTAAACTGTGATTATACTTCGTTTTCTTGTCATTGTAGAAATGAGAAGAGAAAGAACAAAAGTTTCATAGAATTTAAAATATGAATGGCACATTTCTGGTTTTAGTCTCTCGGGCAATCATCTTTATTCTGTCATAAAACTTGAATCAAAATTGTTTTCCCTTCTGTTCATCTATTTCTACATGCGTGAGTCAGAATCCTTCAGCCAACTAAAGGACTGTTTACTCCAAGGAACACTTAAAATTTCTGCTCAAGATTAATCACTTACTTCTTCATGGTGAAACTGTTTGGTTTTATTCTTACCTGTGGAGTGTTCCAGCAATTGCAATTTCTCTTCCAAATTTGCATGGTACTGAATCTACAGCCTGGACCCTGAAGTCTTCCTCAAGCATATAGATTGGAAAATTAGTAACAACAATATTCCATTCAGGTGAATTATCATCTTCTAGCTGATTAGTACTCTTTGGAAGAAGAATGATTCATGATTTTGCTTAAATCAGGTAAGCTGAAGTACCGGTACCAAACAAAGGCACAGCAAGTTACTGCAAATGGAGAGGCAAAAGTGTTTTGAAGTTGCTTATATTTTCTATTCTGTGTTAGGTTTCTGGACAGGAGGCTCTAGTCTCTTTGAATTGTAGGATTTAGTATTTCAATATGCAAAATCAAAGAGGTAAAGTTGTCTTGGTGGAAATGGCATGGTTTCATTTTTTCGTGGAACTCTCATGTTGAATCTTTTTGGGAGGGGAGACCTCTCCCTACGGCCTGTGCTCTGGAGTGTCAGTCAGTGAAGTGTTTCTCCATACTGTTTCCCTTGTACATGTGTACAGGGGTAACTTTTGTTTCCATAACTGGTCAAGATACACCTGTATGAATGGATGTTTTGCTTTACACAGGAAATTCCTAATGCTGTGCTTTTGGAGGGCATCTGAACTGTCTGCTGGGACTAGTATATTCTTATATGAAGCTACTGTTTGAATATTTAGTACTCTTAGGAATACATGAAGACTACAAGGTTGTGATCACTTTACCAATTACTGTGATGTTGCTGACTTTGGATAGAAATTATAACTCTAGTGGTCCTTGGGGGGACAAAAACCAAACCCAAAAAAGGAAAAGGAGTTCAGTTACTTTTACTCTAATTATCAGAGCTGGAATCTGTCTTGTGTGGGTAGAATGTGCTAGCAGCTCCACTGTCTGAGATGTCTGATTTAGCTACTATATGCTGCATCTGTGTTTATGGAGGAGAATCTTAAATTAATCCCTGCCATTTCTTGCTTGGGGGTCAAAAGTATAGCTGAGCAAGCTGATTTAGGAGGTAGTTTGTCTTGAAGAAGCTTTTTAAGGGTTAAATATAAATTGAAACATTACCAAAGGAAAAAAAAGAGTCTTTCAAACCTAAAATGTTTTCTGTTTAAATCTTGTAGGATGTTGATTCTCTGGGATTAGCACAGGAAGGGAACAGAACTGCAAGCCTTCCTGGCATCTGAGCATAAATGGCCTTTAACTGCAGAAAATCTAAATATATGTATTGAAAATTATTTTAGTGGTGACACACACTATGTGGATGACAAGATATCTTAAGCAGCAGTTGATTTTTTTTTCTATTTTGATAAGTTTGATGCAAATAGTAATTAAAGTTTTATTTGACTGCTGTTATTGACCCAGGTACAAGCCTCTGCATATATGTGGCTTCTGTTTTTTGAGAAGACCATGTTACTGTTTGAAGGACAGAAAACCTTGCTGACAAAGACCTATATTGTTTCAGTGTATTCATCTGTGGATGCTCAAAACTCTAGTGCAAGTGATGAGTCTTTACTGCTATGCTTTGAGGTGTTTGTTTTTCCAGTTAAATTTCCATTGAACTACAGTTGCCAAATTCTTTTCTTTGAAGGCATGGACAGATCAACTAGTCTGGTACCAGATCTCATCATACTCCTCAATTAGTCACACAGAAATCAGTATTTTTCATGTAATGAAAGATGGCTCTAAAGCATTGAATTCGTGTCAGGATTAAATTGGGGGGGAAAATGTGATATTGATTCCACAATAATTTGATTTTTGTGGTTTCATATTGCCTGATACAGTTATAAACTAGTAAATTCTACTTCATGAAGGAAAGCGGCCACTTTTCTATGAAAAAAGAAATCAGTGATTAACAGTGTGCTGTTGTGTAGAGTATCACTTGCAGTCCACAGTCAAGATTTTGTGCTCCATTGGACCTACAGTCTGTATAAACATGGAACAAGATCTTTCTTCTGCTTTAATGAGAGGCATCAAAATTAAATGGTCATATAAATCCTCCTAAAAACCTTGACAATTGCTGACTTCTAATGGAAAATGGGATGTAACTTGCTAATAGCTGCTTTTGGAGTGTAAAGTCTTTAAATAAATTGTAATAAGAAATAATGCTTCTGAAGCCTTCCAGAGTCTCTTATTACATCTTTTGTGGGTTTTGGTTTTTTCCTTCTTGGAGTGAAGAAAAATAAGGATAAATATCCAAGCCAAAACACTAAGGATACTTCTTGTAGAAGAACCTGCTAACTTTACTCTGGCTAAGAAGTCTCAGAACTTCAGCTTGATCCAGAGGCACTGCAGAGATCTATCATAGTGAAACAAACTTGCAGCTCTAATGTGAACTGTTCAAATAAGTTTCCACAATGTGCAATATCATTGCTGCACAGTTTGCAGGAGGTGCTTTATAGTTAGGGAGGAATGTGAGTATTCTTTTCCGAGAAGTTTACATGTTGCTTTATTAAGAATATAACTATTTGTATCTCCTTTCCCTTCTCCCAACAGCCAGAGAAAGTCTGCTGTAAGGCTGAAGGGATGTCCTGGAAGTTAACTTGGGTATAAACTTCCTAATTTTTACTTCAAAGCCTACCTGTTATAGTCTCGTTGCAATGTGTATGGTTCAGATGTAGCTTGAGAAGAATATTCAGGTGCCTTTTAAACAATTCTTTTACTAATCTTTTGGAAGAGACACTAAATTGGTGAGTATGCTGCATTGCTAGCAGTATCCTAACAGTGCATGCTGGTTATGTTCTATTTGAAGGCAGACTTGGAGCAAAATAAAAATGTAACTCAAAACTAGATTTACCTCAGTAAAACCAGAAATTACTGTTTGACTTTGGTTAAGTTTTGGGGAACTGTTGAGACCTGTGACCTTCAGTGATAAATATTTCTTCATCACCTTCCTTATTAGTTGTATCCAGTGCTGGCTTGTAGAAGGTCCTCTGAGTCCTGCAGACTTCCATCCTTCTCTTGTTCCTTGGCTAGACTTAACAATGTGCTATGTTGAAGGAAAGGGCTTCCTAGAAGTTAAAACTGGCACGATTTATGTTTTGCTTATGCAAAGATGCTGACTGTATCATGTCATATTATGCTCTGCTTGAATAGTTTTTTGCATATACATATAAGTAATTTCATTTTAAAAGCTACAGGTGTCCAGGGGATTTCTCTCTCAAAGGCTGTTCTTTATAACATCCTCTGATGCAGCAGCAGCCAGAGTTCTGGAGACAAGTTCCTCAACAGTGTCTGTTACTGCTGAACAATCTCATATAGATTGTCTTTCTAAAGGAATATTGCAGCATTTCTCTCTTCTTTCAGATGTTTCTTCTTAGCATATGAAGTTTTTGGTGTTAAGTTCTGTGAACAGAAAATGCATGGGCAGTTGTTAATCATTCCTAGTGAAACAAAGCTTCATATACAACTACTTACAAGTCTGCTTGAGGTCCAGGGTTAGTAATGTGATGACTACATTCTTGCAGGAGTGTAATAGATTGGTTTTTCTTCTCTGGACTGTTGTGACATTTCCTTTTATCTTAATTTGTCCTTCGCTGTGTACATCATGATGAGGGACATCTTTTTTCAAAGTGGAAGCTACTTGCTAGCCTTGAGGTACAGGAGAGACAAATAAAGAACTTCTGTCTTGTGATAATTGACTTACTTGGGCATATATATATTTTTAATGCATTTTCTAGCACAGGACATGAACAAATGGATAATGCACCTCATATGTATATTATATAAAACTTAAATGTGTGATGATGAAATTGGTTTCCTTTACATTCAGTTCTCCAGCTGGATTAGTCTTACCCAATAGAGATTTAAGACCTGTATGTGGCCGTCAGAGCCTTCTGCACTGCTGTTTCTCAAGTTTCAGACTTTGCTGTAATTTCTTTTTTTGCAGTGTCAGTGTCAAGTTGCGTACAGCTGGCAAATAGAATTCAGTGTAGCTGAATGTACACATGGAATCTATATGTAGTAGAGACATTACTAACTTTCTGCAATATGTAAGTGCTTTTTTTTAACTAGTTTCACTAGTTCCAAATCTTTGATACATAAGCAGTAATGGAAATAATTCGTTTTAAATTATTAACATGATTAAAACATTTTACAAATATGCATATGGTTAGCATGTTCCCTGGCAAAAAGAGTATAATTGGCAGCAAAATGAAGACTGGATAATATTCTAGGGAATTCTGGAAAGTGTAAAAGGGTAGGAATACATTGTGGAAAAAATAAGAATTGAAGTTCAGCCTTCAGTGTCAGATTCCTCTTTTTTTGCTGATTTTTCTAACTGTGATAGAAGATGAAGCTTTTGAAAATAGGACAATATGTAAAATACCACTTTTGCCATTACGCACCACTTTGTTTTGACCTACACGGTTACCAACTAGTATTTTTTTGTTTGGCTGTGGTTTTTTGCTGATGTCATTGTCACAGAATTTGGTTTATTTTAAGAGCAGTTTTGCTTTTGGAAGCAGCAGCCTATCTCTGGCAGTCACTGACATGTTGCCCTTGAACCCTGTGCACGCAGGGATTCCATCCAGCACCCAGGATGCGTCTGAGCCAAGTTCTGAACAGTTCATGTGGAGCAGATGAGCCCCTTACCTGAGCAGAACTGGCACAAAGATGCATGTCTTCAGGGATGCTTCTCAGACATCACCTTGTAACTCCTCATAGACTAATTAAGCTGATTTTTATCTAGGGGTTTATCCTAATGAGTCAGTCCTCTTCCATTTTGCATTTGGGGAAATGCTACATCTTTGTGTGGGATAGTGGATGAATGTCTTGTAATTTGGAACTGTGTATGACGTGGATTCATGTGCTGAGGCACACCGAATGTCTGAAGCCATGCTATGGTCATATGTATTGATAACATAAATTTGTGCTCAGTCTTATCAGTGCAGAAATGAGTTGTCATGGCAGGACACTTTCCCAGTGCTACAGTTTTGTTCAAATGTCTTATGGAGAAAAACAGACATTGGAAGGGCATCTGCATAAAACCTTCCTCCCTGTTAATTCTCAGTGCTCCTTTATTTGTACCACGATTTAGAGCTATCATATGTAGATCTTTCCCATGTAGGACCTGATTTTTTGGAATGCCATATTTACCTTGTCATTATTCCATTACTTCTACTAATTTCTGTTTTACACCTGCATGATATCTGAGTTACATCTACAGTACTTGCATTTCTCTATCATCTCTAGCTCCTTTTCCCCCAACTTTCTTAATTATTATTTTGTATGTCTGAGAATCCTTTCTTGGCTTTAGCTTCCAGTGTGCTACAGATGTTGTGTTTTGGATGTGGACTTGTAGTTCTATGGTTTATTTCCAGTGGAAGAAGCCACTGAATGCTTGCAAACATGTGACCTTTCAATGAAAGACTGAACAAAGAATTGAACTGACACAAAAGGCTTATAGGAGCAGCTTTGTGAGATAGTGAACTGAGTTTTGCAAATTGCTGAAGCAGCAAGATCCTTGGATCATGACTGTGTCTCAGGGATGACGCAAGGCACAGTAAACTTTTCTGGAATGGCCTTTGGGGCACTACACACTGCTTTCAGGTGATGTCACTGCACTGCTCCCAAGGGACACCTCCCACTCTGGTTCCAGCATCATTTACAATGAGAAGCTGGTCTGCAAAGGTCTGCTACTGCCACTGTTTGCCAGAGAACAGCCTCTGCAGAAAAAACAGTTGGATGGGCCTGAGGTTGATGGTTGGCTGTGGCTGAACTAACAGGCCAAGCAGTAATATAAGAGAGGTAAGATCTTGTGGTGGTAACTGAGCCTACTGACTAACTGAGGCCTTCATACTCATTATTTGTCAAGTTACAGTATTCCCACATAAATGTTGGCCTGTGATTCATGACACAGTGAAGAGCTAAACTTGCTTTTCATTGCCAATAAATTTGGAGGCAAATTGTCACAGATGGTGGTGTGGTGTTCGGAGTATATCAATACCACTATACTTGTTACCAGGGAATGGGATAGTCATTGGTGTTGCTGAGGGTGTAAAGAAAAGAAATTGCTCTTTTTTGCTTCAAATACCCAAAGAAGTTTTGGGTAGCTCAGGAGAAAGATGATTCTGTAGTTTTGTCGTAGCTACTCAAGAGTTCACAGAGCAACAATTTGTTCTGCTCCAAACAGATGCTCTGTGCCGCTGCAATCTTCTCCACTGTAGCTTGTCAAGAAACACCTGTCCAAAGATGATTCATCCTAGCATGAGGTGACCCCTTCTAAAAAATGATGTGCAGTCATCTTTGTCGCCCTGAGTTTGAGCCTTCTGATGTTTTAATTTTTCTGATAAAGTTTCTCACGAGGTTTTTCTGTAAACACGCAGATGTTTTTCTAACTGTCCTTTTATTTTTCATTCTTTCTCCTGGGAGGAGAAAGGTTTGAAGGACCTTTTCATTAACCAGTGTGGTTGGAGAGGTGGTGACCTCTTTCTCCAATCCACGGCTGTTCCCAAAACTCTATATAATACGTGAATCAAATAAAGTTACTTAAGTCTTTGCCTTTTGCGGGCTGAAGTTTGCTGTGTCTCTGTGATTTGTGTCGTGCTCTATTGTGGCACATCTTTATGAGTAAGCCCAGGATCTGCAAGGATTCTTTTTCCCTGGTCAGTGTGACTATTCAAATGCAGAAAATGTTGCTGGCAGCATCCTGGTTACATTGCAGGTTGGAAGATGTTTACACAAGCAAATCATACAGCGTTAATGGATGTGTCTCCAGTTAAGTTCCAACATGTGGGTGAGTATAGTATTGTCACTTCTGTACATTTCAATAAATAATCAAAGCTCCTTTAAGTTCTTGAAGCAGAACGTTTGTCACCAGATCAAACACTCCCACCTTGGCCTGATGTGTTAAAACTTTGTTACAGCCAAGAACCTGGCCATGAATGCTTTCACTGACAAGAACATTACCAAGATGGTGTTTCTTACTTCCTGATGCTTCCAGTTCCTGCAAAAATTGCCCTGGTCTTTTGGATAACATTGCTTATTAAAAGTTCAGTCAGAAATTGAGGTGATTATTTTGAAGCTCAGGGGTTAGATAGCTGCAGAATAAGTGGCTTGTTTGAAGTCACAGAGCAGTGAAGCTCTGACAGCAGCGGTGACTCCAGATGCTGCACTGGAGCCTGTGCTTTCCCAGGAGGTTATTGGAAGAGCACTGCCAAGTAAAAAGTACCTGATGTTCTGTGCTCAGAAGAAAATGCCATTGTATGGGAACAACCTTCCTCAAAAGAAACAACTGAAAAATCTGTGGGCTCACAGCTTCAGCCTGGGACATTGTGAAACATGAGCAGTGATAGTTCTGCTTTATAATGATTGAACAAGAGGGGTGAGCACTCTGGATTTTAAAAACACCATTTTAGAACATTACCCTTTCTAAAAGTGTTTTATCTAAAACCAGCCTTTGTAATTGTTTTTATTTCAACACAGGTTGCATTGCCAATCATAGGGACTCAGTACATGCAGAGATGTATAGGGCTGGCCTGACTTTTCCCTTGAGCATGAATTCTTGGTGGCTTTTATTGTTCTCCTTATGGTTACTTTTTCTTAAAAACATGGAAACTAGACATGAAAAACAGTTACTTAAGCTGTTGAATATTCTGTGTTTGCTCTCTGAGAACCAAATGAGGAGAGGTTTTATACTGAGATGTATAGATATGTTTATATGTGTACATGTTAGGTATGTAGCTTATTTTTTTAAATAATACAAAGTATTTTTTATCATTTCTTTGTGTAAAGCTATGGATGACACAAATGTGCTTTGGAAAATCCAGTAAAATATCTTCCTTGAAGTTTCACGTTTTTTCTTCTATTTGTAGTTTTCATATTCTCACCTATTCACTTCACCACTTGGTTTTAGCTGCTTATTTTCTGTGATTGCAGTAAGACAAAAAGATTGATGCTGTTGGGTACAGACTGGCACTTTTAAAAATTATCCTTTTAAATCTAGTAAAACAACTAGTGAGAAAGCAATAAACACCAGGAGCAAAGCTGCCACTTCAGCTCATGCCAGTTGGACTTTGTGCTGTGTCATTAAGATTTACTTAGTAGGTAATCTGTAGTGCCTGTTTTATTGGATTAGCAAAAACAAGAACAGTGTGTAACCCTTGCACATAAAGTGAAAATTACCCTATAAACTTTTAATCAAAAGCCTAGTGCCAAAAAACATGATTAAATTTGGAAAACCTGTAGAAGTACTGCAGAAGATGATGACAGGTGGAATGGCTTGCTGTAAAAATGCTAAAAGCCATCTAAAAAGGAGAGAATCAGAAATTTTCTCAAATTTTAGGTCTCTGTAATGTTTGTATGTTATCAGAAAAAAGGAAAATGTTGATCATGGGACCTAGTGACATGGAACATCACCTGCCACTCAGCAGGCTGTATGGTTAGATGAGAAGGAATTAGTATATGAATATGAACTGTATCCTCACAACTGTTGAGTGCTGACCTAAATCTGTGTTTCCTTGAGATCTGTGCACAGCTCTCCCTCCAAGCAGACTTACTTTTTCAGGACTCTCTCTGTGATGGACACCCATTAGGTTTTGTTTGAAAACTAGCTTCTATGTCTTGGGTACGACTAGAATTAAGTGATGTTACACACCATACCCTGCACAGCACAAACAGTGAAACCTTAATTTCATGGAAGCATAGAATATGCTGAGTTGGAAAGGACTCATCAGGATCATCAACATTCAACTCCCCTTTCTGCACAGACACCCCAAGAGTTACCCCATGTGTCTGAGAGTCTCTGCTTGTAGGAGGACTATAAGGTGACAAAAAGGTGGGAAGATTCTACCTCTGCATCTCTGACACTTCTGTGGTCTCTGCTGACTTTGGTGGAAGGTAGACAGGGGTTAAAAAGCTGCCAAAGATGCCAGCCAATACAAGTGGCCTGTGATCTTGAGTCCTTTGCAGAGTCTCCCTAGCCATGCTGTGCGAGGCTTTTTGGTTGTTTCGGGGTTTTTTCTGGGTTTGTTTTTTTGTTGTTGTTTTGGTTTTGTTGTTGTTGCTTGGGGGTGGGGGTTGTGGGGTTTTTTTTTGTTTGCATATTTTGGGTTTTCTTGGGTTTGGTTTTTTTATGTCTTCTTTGTTAGATGGAAAATCTACATGGGCAGAATTGAACCCATGGATACAAGTAGTGAGGCCTCATCACAGGCAAAGGATAACTGATGCCAGATGCTGCTTGTTGTGGTCATACTGGCCCACATTTCACAATAACCAGTGTCATACACAGCTCTCTAGTTCCCACTTGTAATTATATGGCAACCACTGGAACAAAAATACTGCTGTAAATAGTCCAACCCTGTCTTCATTGGTGATCAGGTTGTACAGTCCCTCCTTACTTGGAGACACTTAAAACCCCCTCTGATGGTCCTGGGCAGCCATCTCTCAGTGTCCCTGCTAGAGCGGGGGGTTTGACAAGATGACCTCCAGATGTCTCCTACAACCTCATCCACTGCATGACTGATTTGGGGCACTGTCTTGTCCTCGGTCCCCCACCTCCTGTTTTACTGACACTCATGGACTTGCAAGTTACCACAGGAAGCAAGAAACTGCTACCCCCGCCAGGAACTCTGTAAAAAGGCTTTGTTTCAGCTGGATGCCTCCAGTAAACCTGTACCTTATGTTCCTTAACTATTTAGCTACAGAGAGATGAATTTGCTGACCCTTCCCTGAGCCAGACCATAATTTCCCTTTCCAGCAGCTTTGGTTTTGCCTATCCAAAGCATTTCTGAAGCTCTGAGGTTTTTATTGCCTGCAGGAATGGCAAAGTCATGGTACCACCAGCAGCATTTATTTCATGTACACTTGACTCCAGCACCCTTAAGCTTTGGGATATGTCTCTGTGTGCCTCCAGCCTTGAGAGCAGACTAACAATGAGGCATTGGGGTGAGGGGGCTGGTTTAAAGGAGCTGGTGCTGGTTAGTGGGGCCTGCTTGACCCCACAGAGATGCTGGCAGAACGACTGCCCTTTTGCTGCAATGTTATTTTTTTCCAACAAAAAGCAAGAAATTCCTAGGATAACTCTTTATAACATATGTGATCAAATAGATCTATAGGGGTGTAAAGGAGTAAACAATATATTTATTTAAAAAGGAATCAAGTAAATTTGATGTCGGGATTGTAAAATATACAAACTTGGAGAAACAAACATACAAAAAAAAGGCAGGAAATCTGGGTGGCCACACTCATGATGGGAGGAACCACTGTCAAACTGCCCCTATTTTGGAGCTCCCCATCGTGTCCTGATGTTACCACTTCTTTACTCCTGTAGATGCATTGCCTGTGGATCACCCCATGCATTTGTCTGATGCTGGAGCTGTGATTTTCCTCTCAAGAGTCACTTGCTGCACTCTAGTACCAGCTGACACCTTACAGCACACCTGAAATTATCTTGGCCTTTTCCCAGTCTTCTTCTCCCTGAGGGTTATGCGTGGGTATGTTGTTGCTCATCACTGCCCTCCCAATGCCCTCGTGCCATGCCTCTGTCAGGACTCCCTCCTCTTCACAGCTTTTTCCTCTCCAATGCTACCTCTGTCAGGATTAGAGAGCCCTTAACACAAAACATTTCACCATGCTCCACCAGGTAGAAAAGCAGTCACTAAGTCTTGGCCACAGGATAAAGAAACCTCCTTGAGTTTACAACCCTTACAGCAACGGGATTGTAGATGTCTTCTATCCAGCTCTTCCCCAGCTTCTGTTAAACCCACAGGGACTGATGGATCTCAAATAACATTCTCCTCTTTCACCAAGGGCAGAGTGCAGAACAGAGATGCTTGGGGCAGTTTTGCCAGCAGGAGCAGTGTGTGAGGGTGGGTGTTTGACATGGAGCTGTCCTCCCAGGTGATGGGCTGATGGAGGCCCTTTGGAGTGCCAAGCAGTGCTGGCTGTGTGCCCTGCTCTCCTTCACCATCCCAGAGAACACTGCTGGGGCACACAGCTGCATGGGGGGATCCTGTCTAACAGCACAGGGGAGGTGGAGGAGACTGTTATTCTTGCTGGCTACAACAAACATAGACTTTACATATCCCAGACAGGAACAACTATCTCCATGGAGTGCTTGAAACACTGGAATTCACCAGCTGTTTTCTTTGGACACTGGTGTGTTGTATCTGGACAGAAACTGAGTCATGCTTTTGGATTCAGTACATCCGCTAGTCTGCTGTGCCAAGGAAACTTTGCCCACTACTAGGACCTCTTCCTGTTTTATAAACAGCCAGGCTGTTTGGCCTGGTTTGTGACCCTCTGGAAGAGAGAATGAAGGCAGCTCAGCCAGGGTCATGGGGAGAGCTGGGGCAGGGCAACTTCTCAGGCTCCAGGCCGATGGCTTCATCTCTGTCCCTCCCTTCTGGCGGGCCTCACCAGTTCTGAGCAGCGGAATACAATGCACAGCATAAATTCCCAGCACACGAGGCAAGTGACTGGCCTCACCTAAGGAACTGTCTTACAGAGAGTGCATGGCCCTCAGAGAGAGAATACTGCAAATAACAGGTGCTGTACAGAGTGCCCATGAGGTGTGTGGTGGCTGCATGCACAACCCAGGGCTGCTTTCACAGAGACTCAGCTGTGGAGCGGTTCCTGGGAGCAGCCAGCCGCTTTGAACCCTTCTGGGATGTCACTGTCCAGCTTGGAAATGATTTTGTAAATGGGTTTCTTCCAGGAGGGGTCGGCATCCCTGCCTGCCCTGACGGCGCTGAAGAACTCCTGCAGTGTCAGGCTGGCCACCTCCAGGAACCGCCCTGGCACCTGCAGCAAGACAGGCATCAGCCAACGACACCACCACGTCATGGTGACTCCTTACCCCCACCACACCCTTCCCCCAGATCCCCTTCCTCACCTCGAAGTCATTCCCCTTGTTGTAGTGCATGTTGAGGGCACGGAAGAGCTCTGAGTCCCTGGAGACCTGGAGAGTGCAAGCATCCACAACACCCTCCAGCAGCGCCTGCCGGGCAAACTTCTCCACCTGGATGTAGTAAAACTCACGGAAGTTGCTGAACCACTTGATGAGCTGGGAGGTGATGCAGCGGCTGAACTGGTGGGGGAGAGCCAGAGGATAGTGCTGTGCCAGCTTGGATCCTCTTGGATCGTGCCTACCCACGAGCCCCTGCAAGCCCAGCCAGGCACTGCTGGACTGACCCAACCCCAGCCCTGCCCAAGGCTGCAAAGCACCATCTGAGACAATGACATCGAGGTGTCTGAGGTGTTCTCCACACTGAGGTTTGGATCCCAGCTGCCCTGCAGTGAGAAGGCACATTCATGGGCTGCTTTAATCTGAATATCTCCGTTGTACAGAGTGAAGGGCTGACAGCCCATGTCTGCCACAGCCCTGTGCACCTGCTCTTGGCAAGGCCATACTGAAATGGGTGCTGTTCCCATCTCCTGCCAGCAAGGCAGGGGGACACAAGAGCAGCCCTTTCCTCATGGCTCCCCAGGGAGGTGGGCTGGGTGCCACACCACTCGGGAGCCCTGCCCAGCACCAGCTCTGGCTGCTGCTCTTTTACCTGCACATCAAGGAAGTAGGTCTTCAGCAGAGTGGAGCTGGGGTAGCGGGTGAAGAAGAACATCAGCTTGGCCTTCTTCAGGTGCCCGGGGGTCAGCGCCTCCTGCATCTGCCTTGGGGTCAAGGAAAGCCCACACACAGCAAAGCCCGAGCTCAGCATGGCCCTGAGCACCACCCCTGACACACACATGCCCAGTGCCCACCATAGCCCCTCATGGCCTGTCCGTGGGGCAGAGGGGGTTCATCCTTGGCTGGACAGACACTGTTTTTTCCCTTGAGAATCCCTGAGGAAGCTAATGCTCTCCACAGCACTTCACGATCTTGTGAGAACCAGAACTCCCATGAGACTCCTGTTCATGGGACAGGACCCCCAGTATGGCCCAAGAGGAGGCTTGGTAGCTCCTGGTTATCCCCACAGCTACGCTGCAGCATCTGACCAGCCCTGAGGAGCGGCAGTGCCCCTCCATGGCTGAGGACTCCTTTCCTGCCACACCTGTTTAGTCCCCTATGGAGCAGCAGGGACCTGGGCCTTGTGGAGACCAGCAGGGGCAGTGCCAAGATGTGGCTCCACAGGACAAGGGGAGCTCATTCCCCAGGGACCTCTAGCAGCCCCAAAGGATATCTGGGTCGAGGCAAAGGGCACTCCATCATTGGCAGCTGGCAGCTCGCTGTGGCCATCCCTGGCAGCTGGCCCTAGTGCCAGGCTCTCCATGTTGGCAGGGCTCAGGGGCAGGGCATGGTGCTGCTGCTGTCTCACAGTCGATGATCTCAGCTTGACAGTTCCCCAGGGCAAGTTGAGGGGCTCTGGACAGCCCCTCTCCAGAGCAGATGGGCTCTCCCCAGAGTCACTGCCCCAGAGGCTGTGCTGGCCATAGCCCAACAGCTGGCTCAGCAGCTGGCTGTGCTGGGCAGGGGTGGCTGAGCCCAGTGAATAGCCCATGCTGGGTACCCGAGAGGATTTTCTGACCCCTTTGGAACTGAAGGAGGTAGAATAAGAGCCCTGGCTCTTCCCCAAAGCTCCTGGCAGGACCTCAGCCTGGGGTGAGCCCAGGGAGCCTGGTGCATTCATGTGGGATGGCTTAGCAAGTGTCTTCCTGCATTTCCCACCAGCAGAATACTCTCTCCTGGCATCTTGCCCCAGCATGGGAAGGCTGTGGTGCTGCTTCTGGATGTGGCTGTCTGCCTTTGGCCAGACAGTTTTCAGGACAGAGTCCACTACCTGGGATGTCACCACAGCCAGCTCATGCTTCAGTGCCTGTGAGAGTACCCTCACTGCCGAAGGCAGGCCACCTGTGTCACCTCTGTCCTCAGTCTCCTGCAGCCCACACACCTCCAGGACGCTCCTCCTGAGGGACACATTGTGTGGGTTGCTGGTGACAGTGGCACTGTCCTTGTTCAGTCTGTCTCCAGGCTTTCCAGGCAGTGGCTGCACTGTCTCAGAATCTTCCTGCGTTTGGGCAGCATCCTCAGAATCACAGACTTGGTAGAACTTCTCCTGAAGCCACCTCAACTGCTGCTCTAAAAAACAGAGCTGCTCTTTCAGCTCCTGGCAGCCCTTGGCGTGGGAGCTGCCCCCTGTGGGAGCCACTTGTCCAGCTGCCCCCACACCCTGCTGGGGCACCCTTGGCTTCCTCTTGCTCTCCTGGGCCATCTCACCACGCCTTTCCCTCTCGTGCCTAAAAGCTGCCTCCAGGCTGGGGTCAAATGCCCGAGGGGTTGGTGGGAGGCTCATGCCCTGGATGATGCTCTCCACCCTGGCCCGCTTGGCTCGTAAGTGCTGCTTGGAGAGCTGCTCCCCATCACCAGCACAGGGCATGGGAGCTGGGGCACGGGTCCTGGGGAGAGCCAGGGCTTGTGCTTCTTCTGCAGGACATGCACCACATTTGCAGTCATGAGGCAGGGCCACTGCCTGAGAGGAAGGGAGAAGAATGGTGGGATCCAGGTTCCTGCCAGCCTCATGGCTGAGGAGCTGTGGTATCAGGGATGCACTGGGGGAAGGCAAGAGAGAGTCAGTCTGGAAGCAAGGCTCCAATTTCAGCCCCTGGCCATGCCTCGAAGTGGCACAGTCTCTGTCCTTCTCAAAGCCAGCCCTGCTGTCCATCGTATCTTCTTCCTGCCTGGGCAGACTGGCAGGCTCCCCAGATGTTTGGTGTTTCAGCCTGCTAGTGGTGTGGAACTGGAGAAAGAGAATGAAACAGGATCTCATACAGCAGTTTTGCAAGCACCAGAGATATTTTTCTCCCAGATTTCCATGGCATCCCTGCTCCCCTGCAAAAACTATTTCACCAGGGAATGCCCCAGGCAGAAACCTCCAGGCACTGCAGAACCTGTGAGCAAGCTGTCAGATGTCACACGACAGCAGCAATGCCCTGGGCACCACCACACCTTCCACCCACCAGGCAGGCATTCATCGTGCCCAGGGTACATTTCACCTGCTTTGGGCCTGGCAGCGCCTGGCAGCACAAACTTCCCACATCACCAGCTGCCTCTGCACCAGAGGCATTTGGGGAAACTGCCCTTTGGGCTTGTGGGCTCCGGTATGAGGGCAGGGAGCACCTGCAGAGCCCTTTGCCATGTACACCTGGCAAAGGGGCGGGTTTGGGCGCTCCTGGGCGTTGGCAGAGCACAGAAGGGCAGCTGCAGCCCTGGTGAAGGTATTCTCGGCACACAGCTGGCCAGGCCAGGGGTGCTGCCGGCTTCTGCCGGCCCCAGCACTGCCAGCAGAGCCCCGGGGCACGGGGATGGGCGACAGCACCTGGGGCTGGGCCAGCACGAACAGGCTGGTGGAGGAGAGCACAGAGAGGGCAAAAGTGCAATGTGACCTGCTGCAAGCAGGATACATCGAGATGTTCCGGCTAACACAACATGGGGTTCCTAAGTGCTTGGCAAAACACTGAATAAAAGAAATGAGGATGGGGATTATCCGGGAAGAGAAAAAAATACTGAGCCAGCAGCCCCAGGCTTAAAATCGTCATGCCGGGTCCAAGCAGGGATCCACCCCCTCCATTCATGCCCCGTTTGTACAGCTTTGCAAAAGAAGGTGTTAAACATTGTATCCTGGGCAATTACACGGTAACTGTCCCTGGGGGATGTTTCTTCCCAATCCACATTAATTAGCAGTAGCTTTGCGTCACTAAATTAGGACAGCTCCTGTCTTTTCCGGACACCTTTAAAGTCTGAGATTCTTTTGCTATTCCCAGAAATGCCTGATCATTTTCAACACCATCAGTCTCCTGTCCCTGTAACTGCTCCACGCCAAGTCTTCCAGGCAGTGTAGAAAATGGGTTTCTTCTCAGTGATTTTTAGCAGGTTGCTTTTCTTCAAATGCCCCTGAATTCCAGGCAGGTGCCTGGGAGAGATCTACCTTCTGCGGAGCCATAGCCAAACCAAGTAATTTCTGGGTTATCTGACACCACATGTTGATCTCTGTTGTCTCCCCACCCGTCCTGACCATTAGGCTCATTTTCCTAAGAGTCTGCTGTGGGGTTTTTCAAACTGCTCAGTTCATCCACAGCCAGCACAGGGCGGGGTGCCAGCAGCTCTCGGCGTCATGCCCAGCCCTTGTGTTACAAACTTCACCGTTGCACCCAACAAAGTCACACAGCAAACACATCGCAGTCACAGATTCCAGCCAACCTTAATCCTTTCCTCAATGCTGTGGTCCTGTAACCTCGCTTGTTTTTTTATAGAAACACCTTCTTTTGACACTTGCTCACAATTTCTCTCATCTGCTGTGCTCAACAGCAGGGTCAGGAGCTTACCTGTGCCCTGTGCTGAGGCTTCCCAGCCCCCTGGAACCTGGGTGATACACCCCTTTTAGGGGTGATACACCCCTTTTAGGCAGAACAACTCAGAGCTGGCAAGGTGACCTCTGCTTGATTAAGGTTTCCAGCACCACCGTCTCTCTTCTGGAGGTCTGGAGGGAGGGAGTAGAGCCTCCCGTCCCCGGCCATGGCAGCCTGCCGTGTGTAGCCTTGGCTTCCCCTCACAGCATCCCCGCACCACAGGACCAGAAGGTGCTGCCCTAAGCAAACTCCTCCTGCTGATGCAGCTCTTTCCCCTCAAACTTTACAGGTGCGTGCTTTGCTTCCTACTCTTACTGGCAGCTTTCACTAGTGCCACCCTCCAGAACACTTAAAGGCAGCCGAGACTCCTCCTACCTGAAGAAAAAGACAGGAACGAAATGAAGATGCTCAGAAGGCGAGGGCAGCGTCCCACACGGGCTCCCCGGGAGCGGGGACAGCGGTGCACGGAGCACCGTGCTGTCCCTCCGGACGGCAACTGCCCCCAGAGCCTTCCCCAGCCGCCGCATCCCCGTGTCTCAGCGGTGCCGAGCCGAGCCGAGCCGAGCCGCGGGCAGCTCCGGGGGCTCGGTACCCGCGGGCAGATCCCGGGGCTCGGTACCCGCGGGCAGATCCCGGGGCTCGGTACCCGCGGGCAGCTCCGGGGGCTCGGTACCCGCGGGCAGCTCCAGCGCGTCCTCCCGCTGCGCTCAGGGCCTTTAAAGAGGGAGTGGGAGGCCGGAGGCAGCCAACCAGCTGGGAACGACTTCTGAATATGCAGATGGACACCCGGGAGGTCAGGTCCGACACCAGCGCCCGGCCACCTTCCCTGCTGGCTCCCGCTCCCGCAGCCCCGGGAGCCAGACAGGCGAGGGCTATCAGGTCCGAGGTGTTGGCTGCCCAGGGGGGCAGAGCCCAGAAGAGCAATTATCCCCTGGAATTCGGCCGGGAGCCCCTTTCAGGACCCAGGGAATGGTGAAGTGTTGGTGAGACGATGCAAACACGCCAGGCAAGGACGGAGCTGGCCCAGATCCCACCCATCCTCCATGGAAAGTGGCCAGGCATTTCTGACATCCCACACCACGGGGGCATGGAGGCATTTTGGCTGTCCTGGAGCTCTGTAGCGTAGGACGTGGCCAAGAAATGGGACAAGACAGGAAAAGCAGCAGCACAGAGTCCCTTGCTTGTTGCGGGTGCTTTACAGAGAGCAGCAGCAGAGCTGGCATCACTCCCAGCCAAGCAGATCCCGACCCCAGCCCCAGGACAAACCTCCCTGCCCCAGCAGCGTGTCAGACACTTCTCCTCATGCAGGAGCTGTGGGTGGGTGGGCAAAGCCCAGCCATGCATGCCACTCTTGGGCCTTCATCTGCTTTGCTTCCACATGAGCATGAGCATGGCAGTGCTTAGTGTATTCACTGGGTGGGCAGGAGGCCGTGATTAAAAGCTGACACCAGGTGGTCAATATTGGTCAAGGATATTGGCCTTCAAAAAACAGATCACAGAGAAATCCCTGGCAGAGAGCCTTTCTGGCTCAGTTGCCTTTTATTAGAGCAGTCAGCTCATCCTCAAAGCCTCAGGGACTATCCCCTGTTGATTTTTATTCAACCTCTTTCCTTTGAAAATGATCTCATATTTTGAGGCTTGCAGTTTACCATTCATATATTATTAAGCAGTGGCTAAATTAAGCACATGTGCATAACCCAGACTTGGCTCCTTGAGAGATGCCCGGCTGCCAGACAGCCCTTTATTACTATCCCAGGCTGATTCCCAGAATCTGTAAATAGGTTCCTTGGGTTTTCTTCCACCTGTGGTTCCCTGCCTGGAAGCAGGCAGAAAACAGAAGCTAGCTGGGGAATTCTCAAATATTTCCAACACACAGAGCGCACCTGCGGAACAGGGCTCATTATGGCCTCATTTCGCTGTTTGCCGAGGTGGGCTGAGCTCGTTTCTGGCCCGCAGCATCCCTGCGGCAGCAGCATCCCGCACGGCTCAGCCCGCGGTGCCCCGGAGAGCCGGAAAACCGCGGGCACGGCTGCCGGGCAGCGCGCAGGGCTGGGGCAGAGCAGAGCGGCGCGGAACGGCACTCTCCGTGTCGCATAGGGGTATTTATTGTAGAAATACTGTTACATATAGACACAGACGTGCTTATATAAACATATGTAATACATAGATGTTTTTATGTACGTGATCTATAGAGAACAGCGCTTACTATAACACATACAGAATGTGTCGGTACATATATTATCACATTTATGGTAACACATCGGAACATTCCGAGCAGCTCCAGCCCCGGCCGGGCCCTGCCCGCAGCCCGCCCCCCGCCGCGATGGTCCCGCCCCGCCCGCTCCCCTCCTTCCGGGGAGCTTGGTGCGGCCCCGCGCGCTTCCGCCCCGCGCCGGGCCTGGTTCCGGTGTCCGCCCTGCGGCCCCTCCCGCCGCCGCCGCCGCCGCCGCGATGGTGCCGCTGTGGCGGTCCCGCTGCCTCGGCCGCGCGCTGGGCCGCTCGCTGCGCGCCCTGCGACAGGTACGGCCCGCGGGCACCGGCCGCGGGGAGCGGGGCGGC
>VWZP01007205.1:568456-594214 GCA_013396995.1 Dicaeum eximium
CTGGCAGTGCCTGTAGCGTTGGGGCCCTCGCTGCTGGCAGCCGCCGGCCCGCGCTGGCAGAGACCCCCCCGGCCGGGGCGGATCGGCACCAAACCGGTGTGCGGTTTGTTGTTTAAACTCTGTGCTCGGTGTTCGGGGCAGTCACTGAACCGCTGCGAAGGGCGGCAGCCTCTGCTGGCTGCAGCGTGCGCTGGCGGAGCCCAGGAGCTGCTTAACCCCGGGGCTGCCCTTTGCCGCTGGGTCCTGCACGCATCTTCCATTTGAACAGCACACATACACAGCTTCGTGCGCACACACGCGTATGTGGTACCTACGGGATGAGAAAAAGCACTTCTCTTCCCGTGACCAGCATGAGACTTGATTTTAGACATCCTGTAAATGTAGGTGAGCAGGTGTTGACAGCAGACTGTGATGTAATGACACCTTTGTGTTTATAAATGCACGTGTATACATGAAAACTGCATTATGAATAACTTAAAAGTAACTGTGTAGCTACAGTTTGTTATACATACATGTAGAGACAAATTGATGATAATGCAGTTTAAACAAGCTTATTAAAGTGGCATCTTAGCAATAGTTAAACTTTGTCAGCTCTCAGTGGTGCTGTATAAAGAACAGGGAGAAGTCAGATGGGGTATTCAAACCTTTTACAAAACTGGTCTGCAAATCAGGAGGTTTTAGGCCGAATGCTAGTTAACTTGTTAGATGTGCTGGAAAAGTTATAGCAGTAGTTTTATTTCCATTTGAACAGCAATATGGGAACTAAATTTTGATTATGATGTAATACAAGCTTTTTGGAGAGATAGAAAGAAATTCCAGAACTTGGCAAACCTCTGATGGCAGAAGTGAGAACAGTAGACATGAACAAAATTCAGAAGTGGAGGATTGAATGGGAGAAGAGTGGAGTCAGTGAGGGTAAGGAGGGGTTGACTGGGTTTTGACTGTCTGTAAGAGAAGAAAAGGTCCTGAACTCACATCAAGTAGAAGCCATGAGTGTGCAGCAATAGCCTGTAGCACGTAAGAGTCGGGGCAGGGCAGGCAGTCGTTTGAGGATACGTGAAAAAGTCCAGAGAAGAGCTAGTCTGGAAAAGATCAGTTTGATCAGGAGCTGCGTAAAATGCTTTGAGAATCAAATCCTGTTTATCTGGGCAGGAGTTCCTAAAGAACTTTTTCTTCCCTGTTTGATCCTCTCTTGAAGCTCTCTTGAGCCTGTTGTCTTAGTAACAGTATCCTTCACCACTGGGCACTGTTACCTGCATCCCTTGGCATCTGCCCTGCCATGCTGTGTGTAATTGTTTTGGTACCCCTGAGCCCTGCCCTGGGGTTTTCACGTGTGGCAGTGGTTCGTGCTCATCCTTGTTGAAGCAGCAGCTGCTTTGCTCTCAAGAAGCCATGGCTGGAGAACCAATTGCTGCTTTGCCTGTTGTTGGAGATGCACAGCACTGGCCTTCTGGTTTGCCTGTGTTGAAATCAGCTGCACTAAGTTCCCCAGATTCCCTACCCAAACTGGTCCCTCACTGTTGGTAAATAGGCTGTTGCTTTAGCTGATGTATTCCATCCTTTATTTCAGTGTGTAGGGACCTACTGGAAGGCAATGGCTCCTTGAAAAGTGTGGCCTGGGATGGTGCATGCCAGGGTCACTTTGACATAATAACAGTTATAAAAACAATTCTGAGAAGTCATGTGAAACAAGAGGGAAATCTTAATCACTTGGTACATGAGTCACTGGCTAATTAAACCAAGATTTCTTTCCCCAAGTGAAGGCTGTCTTTTTAAAGTGACCCAAGGTGCTAATGCCAGGTAGCAGAACCAAAATATTTCCATTCTCACTGAAAAAGCTCCAGTAACAGGCAGTGGGCAGATTTAGCCAGGTGATCCAGGAACAGGTGCAATCAGAATGATTCCTTCAGGGAAAAAGGAGAACAGGAAGCAGCCCTGTCTGGTGTCTCCTGAAGCTGCATGTTCATCTCTGAGGTACTGTAGTTCAGAGATAGACACACGGTGCTTCTGCAGAATGTAAACCACAGAAATCACAGTATCTTTTATTAGTGGCTTCCTCCTCACATTAAGCTCTTTCCCTAATTTCTTAACCTAAAAGGCAAAGGGTAGAGTGATACTGATTTTTTCCTTAATTTTGCTGCAGTTGTAGAACACAGACTTGACACTACTGGTGGAAGAGAGCTGCAGATTTGTTTTCTCACAGCAATTTATTTTAGGACAGACCTTCTAAACTTTCCTTTTTGTTTTAACTCCACAATAAACTGGTCCTGAGCAAATAAAATTGTCTGGTTTTGCTTCAGTCTGAGGCTGTTCCTTTCTTAACAGTTTATTGTCTGGCATGCTAGGAATGCCTTTAACCACTTTTTTTAATAAAGCAGCCAGGGAAACATTAATAGATAGAGGGGAACTCAGGTCACCTGATATTCAATTTGTGATCGACTCCATGCTGTCTGGGACACTACAGAAAGTGGGAAAATATGATCAATACAGAGTGCTGAGGACTGTGGTGCTCTAGACAGCTGACCCAGTGGAGTTAAGTTGGAGTTTGTCTTACTGATCCTGGCTTAGAGCTGGCTCTACACAAACCTGATCTGAATTATCGGGGGCCAGTGCTGCACCAAGATTAGGCATTGTAGCATTCAGGATGACTCTACAAAGTCTGCACAGTGTTTTCTGCTTTCCCTTACCCAGCCAGACTTGGGGCAGGGGCTCCAGCAGGCCCTGCCAGGAGCCAGTTTTGCAGGACTGTTGGTTCAGGATCGTTGAGCCCTGCACTGAGCTGGCATGCAGGTTAGCTGTGTGGTGTTGTGCTGCAGCTTAGCATTAAGTCAGACTGGCTGCTTGCAGCCTTGGCACAGCGAATCATAGCCCTGTTGAATTGCCCATTGGTCATTGAGTTGATTCTGTGTTAATATCCAACAAGCCAAATCTATTTATAAGCTTGGATAATTAAACCATCAAGGGCTTGATTGCAGGCCTGGTAGTAGTTTTGATAGGCAGTATTCATTGAATATGTTTTTGTATGCTGCAGCACTCAGTCCTGTAGATGGTCTGCCAAGCTTAAGTTTGTTCTTGGTCCTTAGTGTCTGTGTTGTCTTGCCACACAGCTCCTCAAATTATTTTGATATTTAAGGTCAGTTATATCCCATCCTGCTTCCTTTGCTGAAGCTGAAATCAGAGCTTGTATGCAAACTTCACTTTGGATGCTGAAGGTGTGAAGGAAATCTAACTTTTACCTTAGCTGCTGGATAAGGGTGCTTTGAGCTCTTGAGTTGCTGTCATTCTAAGCCAGTCAAGAGCATTTCAGTCATGGCTATAGTGCTGTTTTCTGACAGCTTTTAAAGAGTTCTTAGCTTCTCCAATCCTGCAGGTTTGATGTGAGAGAAATATGTAATAACAGAAGGGGAAGTAACTTGAATATTTTGAAATGTCTTCTACTTTTGAGCGCCCTTATGCTGAGCTAGGAGTACAATCAATGATTACACGGGTATGAAGTGAAACATCAAAGAATGTGGAATTCCTGGCTAACTGACAGCAGTAGAAATTTTGCTATTGAGAGGAATTCTGGCCTTCTGGAGTTCAAAGGCTCCATAGCTTTAGAAAAAAAAGTTTTAAAAACCCTAGATGCTGCATTCATGACGGTAGGAGTAAACATCATGGGGTGTTTTTTCATCATATCCAGTAGCTACCCTTTACCTTCTCATTCATAGCAAATTTTATTGGAAATACGTTCCTTCTTAAAGAGGAAAGTGTGCAGGAGAAGGTCAAAACTTCTGGTCCAGAACTGGAAAAGGCAAGCATCAAATTTAACATCACTGCATCATAAAGCACCCTGGGAGGAGACAAAGGATAAAGAAGGGCAGAGGTGCTCTCCTGCTCTAGCATACTGTGGGAAAGTGGCATGCCTGCAGACTGGAGCATGGGAATGGTGGGTTCTGTGTCTGATTCAGATCTCAGGGAAAAACCAAAGTCCTTATAGGATGGGTTTGTCTTCTTGCAGTACTGATACATTCTTTTCTTTCTGACAGGGGAACTGTACCCTGGCAAGATGCCCTCTGTCTGGTAAGTCTTACACTTATTTCATTTCAGACTACCTAGAAAGAATAGAGCTGATGATGGAGGTTTGGAATAGGTCTGATTGGGGTTTATTCTGTCAGTCATGTAGTGAAGAAGCAGTGGAATGAGCTGAGTTTCCATGGGAGTGCCTCCCTTGCCTGATGTACATGCTGCCTGATCCGTTTGGATCTGGTGAAGATTTCACGGCAGCAGCACAGTGTATTTCAAGCACTGCAGTGCTCAAAGCACATGCTGTTGTAGAGCCCTAGCTCTCTAATAAACTCCTTTGAAAATGATGAGTGAATATTAAGTGACATGTCAAATCTAGTGTGCCTGTGAACTCTGCTGTGGTGCTTAAACTGTTTTTCCTCAGAGCTGTCGTTTTTTCTAGCTCTACTGTATTTATATAGCATGAATTCACTCACTTTTGGTTCCACTTTGAAAAAACTGTTAAATCTGCTTATCTTCTTTGGTCTCTACGGTTCCAATATCAACTCTTTAGTAGAGGATGGTGTAGAAATCGTGCTGTTTTTTTAAAAAAATCAAGTGGGGAAATGGTTCTTCCCTCTGGCATTGTGTAATTGAGATAATTATGTTCTCCAGTTACTACGCTGACTCTCTTTAAGATCAGTCTGGAAAACTGCCCAGTGCCCTGTAAGAGACAAAGGACAGGAGTTCAGTTCATAATAAAAAATGCAGTGTCAGGGCATATGAGCAGTGTGGGAAGGGGACAGTGGGGTATGTGAAACTGGGGAGCTGTGCAAGTGTTTCCCTGTTGCGAGTTTTGGAAAATAATTTTCTCTGGACAGGGAGTGGGCAGAGAAGAGGGATGAAGGTGGCTCATTACTCTGCCCTACACCTTCTTTTCAGTCCTTTTTTTCCTCCTTAGCTGTCTCTGCGACTGTGAGGCTTTCTGGGGGTGCCTCTTACAGGGCTGATACCTTGCTCCTACTCTTCGTATGGGTGTGGATAACTCAGCAGTTCTGGAGGTGGTTCCTCATAGCCCTTTCCTGGTTTTGGTCTGAATGGGGTAGCTGCTGTTTTGTTTGCCCTTTTCAAAGTTATCCTTATTAGCTTTATTGTCAAGCCATAACTGTTTTCACCATCCCTATAAATCTAGATGAAGACAAGACCACTGTTCCTGGCAAGCTCTGGGCAGGTTTGATGGCACTGAGGTGTCTCTGCATGGATATATTCCCCATTTGGTCCCAAACTTCTTTCAGGGTGGGCAGCAGTGTCCTCTGCCTTCTTTTGTCTGATGACAATACTTGAGGGCTGGACAGCTGGATAATATTGCTGTGGGTAACTCCTTTCTCATTCACAGGTGTGTCTGGAAGCCAAGGACTGGCTTACACAAACAGCAGGAAGCTTGTGTAAGTATCCACAGGAAAACTGTCATATGGGGAGTCTGGTGCTGCTCTAGCCATGGTAAGATTTGAGGTCTGAGAAACAGAATATGGTCGTCATTAAATCCTTGTGCACATCGTAGGAGTATGGAGCTAGCCCTAACAAAATCTAGATTTTGCAGGTTGGGAATGGAAAACAAGCTTTGTCTGCAACCAGATACTGAGACAGAGAAGGGACAGGAATGAGGAAACCAGTGATAGATGGATTTCTACTCTGAGTATCTGACTAGAGGTGTTGTTTGCTCTATGATGGTCTCCTGGTAGATTTTCTGGCAGGAGAAGTAGGGTCATTCACAGAGCTGTTGTTCATATGTCAGGGTTTGCACTAATGAAGTGGTATTTGGAGAAATAACCATAAGAGTACATCATAAAAGCCTGAAATACCAGTCTGTTTGTACAGAGTAGCCTGTGCTAGAGGAAATGCTAAAGCATGTTTGTTTCAGTTTTCCAAATGTGATGTCAGTAGATATAAGACTCATCCTTTGGAATGCTTGGGATTGCCATCTCCCTGTGAAGAAACATGGTGGAGGAAAATAGCTGGGGTTTGGATGTGTTGCTTTTTTTTTTTTTTTAGCAATCTAGCAACTTCTGTAGAGATGACAGTCCTAATCTGGAGGTAAAAAAATTGTTGCTGCACTGTTCTTGGGCATTGCATGGGCTGGCCAGATCACCCTTTAATCAGTATTTAAACCACAAGGGTTCTGTTGGGTTGTCTGTCTAAATGAAAATTCCATACATATCAGTTCTCACTGAGTTTCTGAGAGCACTAATGATGGTAGGATGTAATGTTTCCTTTCTTACTGGATTGTTGCAGTTTGAACAGTAAGTAGGAGTCCTTTGGAACAAATCCATCAGAACAGCTGAGCAGCGTTTCACATCAGTTAAGCAAGTGTAAATTCTGTACTTGAGCTTGGTGCTGGCAGCCTGCAGAGGAATGTTCTTCTGTGTTCATACTTTTCTCTCTTTCTGCAGAGTAAATAGCTCCAGTGTCTTCACTGTCCGCTACTTCAGAACCACTGCGGTACATAGTAAGTAAAAAGTCAGGAATTAGTGTGATGCTTCTTGTGCTACCTCTTGCTGTCCTGCCAGCAGCTACCTTCCATCCTTGGTCAGGGCTCACTGCTGTCCTGCCTTCATGGATGACTCAGGGTTTACATTCCCAGGGCCCTAAAGATTTTGCCCGGCATTCCTGTCACAATGTGGCTTTCCATCAAATGTGAATTTCTCTAGTGTTTAAATGTTGATCAGTGTTGAAGCAAGGAGACAGAGAGCAACTGATGTCTGATGGCCTACCCTATTTAGCAGAGCTGTGATGACAAGAATGAAGTGATGCCATCAATTTTTAGCTCTGAATGCAGTCAAGTGTGTTTGTCGCTCTCACAGGGGATGACGTGGTTACGGTGAACACACCAGCCTTTGCAGAGTCAGTCACAGAAGGAGATGTCAGGTGGGAGAAAGGTAAGCAATTGTCTCTTTCCTGAAATTCCCATTGCTGTTACTGCTGTGTTGGACACCTTGGGGATGCATTACAGTTCACTGGCTGGCATCCTGCTCTGTGCCTTTCAGTCTGTGACAAATGAGACATTTAACTGCAGCTCTCCTAAAGGGTTAAGAATTGAAGTTACTGCCTCATCTCGTCTCTGTCAGGGGTAGTGTTGGATGAAGGGAGGTGTCTAAGCTGGAATCAGACTCTTAACTGTGCAGTAGATTGCTTGACTTAGTCTTTTCTTTAGAAGTTGTGGAGAACTGGGATGAAAAAGTTATGGGTTAGTGTGGGAAACTGCTGTGGGTAAAGAGGGGAGGCTGGAGCACACATCCCTCCTCACAGTGGTCTTCATGTCTGTCATTCAGCTGTTGGAGACACAGTGGCGGAAGATGAAGTGGTGTGTGAGATTGAAACAGACAAGGTAGGAGTTTCTGGACCAAAACTTTTTCTAGTTCTGTAGCAGGTACCCTGAATGGCTTCTCTCCTGCTAAGAGCTCCTAGAGCCTGCAGGGCCCTGACTGTGTCTCCTGCTCTTTTCGTGGAGAAAAGCTTTTCTCATCTGGTATGAAAACTTGCTGTGCCTTAAGTGAGAATTCTTGATAACCCTTAGTCATCCATTTGATTAATCATCACTGGTGTTGATGTTTATTGGAGTTGTAATTCCTCCTTCCAATTTGAGTGCTTTGAGTTTTGAAACCTGTTTGTGTTTAAACAAAGGAGAAATCTGCAAGCCAGAGGTTGTCTTCAGATCACTTTAAATTTAGGCTTTAAATTTATCCACCCCTGAAAGGACTGCTAAGCCTTGGAATTCTTGCTGAATTTTCTGTCAAGTTCTGTTTTCAGCTTTGCTGTCAGAAAGATGCTGGCGGTGGGTCAGCTCTTGACTGTGCCCTGGAGATCAGGCTATATGTTACACTGCCAGCATCTCCTAAACCTTCCAACTATTGGTGCAAAATCCCAGTGGAGGGTGTGAAAAACTGGTGCAAATAGTGTGAGACAAGCTGCTGTCTGTGCCAAATTACAATGTGTCTGCACATATAGGCATCTTCTCTTGGGCACTTGTTCTCCAAATGATGTTTGGGAGAATTTCATTGATTTTTTTTTATTTTTTTAGACATCAGTGCAAGTTCCAGCCCCAGCAGCTGGTGTGATAGAAGCCCTTCTGGTACCTGATGGTGGCAAAGTGGAAGGGGGGACACCTCTATTCAAACTCAGGAAAACTGGAGGTAAGTCAGGCATGTATAACTTGCACAGGCCTTTGTGTTTCCACCAGGTTTTTTTTTTTTTCTGAAGATGAAAGCAAAACATTTAGAGGCATCCTGAGAGAGGTTAAATAGTTCCTCCATCTGCCTCTGTAACGGGAAGAAAATACTCCTGTTGTCCATTAGAAAAGCATAATTTTGGTCCTTCTGAGGGGGATCTCCTCTTTTGTTCTCTCTGGAGGAGACTGAGCTCTTAGCTATAACTAGTTGAGAATTCCCCTAAGTCCTTTCTGTGCCCTCTTCTCTGTAGCATCCAGCCTCCTCCAGTGAGGAAGTCAAGGGTGTTGATGAGTAAAATGCTTTCAGAATGGCTTTCTCTTGTGGTGACTTCTGTCAGCTCAGTAGTGCTGAGAACATAAAGGCACTCTGCCTGAGGGTTTACTTTTGTTAGGTTGGTTGAACTCACAGATCTCTGCCAGTGGAAGCTGGTCCCATTACCATGGTTCTTCCTTGTCTTTCAGCTGCTCCTGCCAAGGCTAAGCCAGCAGCAGCCGCTCCTCCTCCTGCAGCCCCTGAACCTGTAGCTGCACCTGCTCCTCCCCCTCCTGCAGCACCAATTCCCCCTACAATGCCACCAGTGCCGCCTGTGTCAGCTCAGCCCATCGACAGCAAACCAGGTGAGGCAGCAGCCATTTGTTCCTGTTCTCGAGTCTCTCTTCTTTGGGGGAGAGTGTGTAAGGTTAAAGACAGCAAATAGAGGCATTTATGGTGAAGGCCTCCCGCAGTATTGCCCTGCATGCTCCAGACTGGATTGCTCAGCTATGCCTGGAACCTTCCCAGCCTAATTCAAGGGTGCTTCCATACTGTGTTGCTTAAGCAAGGAGCTCAAATGTGCTTTCTAGCTCAGGGCTTTTTCTACCTGGCTTCTGTTTTTGACTGATGTGTTTTTTACCCTCAGTGTCTGCTGTGAAGCCGGCTGCAGCCCCAGCGGCGGCCCCTCCTGGGGAGGCAGTGCCCACCAAAGGTGCCAGATCAGAGCATAGGGTAAGCTGTGGGAACAGGGACCTTGCCAGCACTTCTGTTGCTAGGTGATAATCTGTTCTGGCAGAAACCTTGAGCTTTCAAGATATGTCCATATCCACCTGTACACACCCAGCTCAGTAGGGCTGTGACAGGTAGTAAAATTCTCTACATGAGGGAACCACTTACAAGTGGTGTGTAAGAAGAGCCTGGACTAATCTGGCATGGGTCTTCTCTAGGCAAAAGTCTTGTCTTGAGCTCTGCTGACTCAGGACAGAAGGACTCAGTGTGATCTGCTTGGTTTGTCCACAAGCCCTCAGCAAAGGATTAAGGCTGCTGAAGCTGCCTTGTGCATTCTTAAGACAGCATGGTTGAGCAACCTGCTTTCTTAGCAGGCTTGTTCTTCTCACATGGAAAGCTATGCATGCTTGAAGGTCTTGAGGAATGCAGAGGTCAGAAGTAGCTATACTGTGATGCATTTCAGCACTGCTTTTCAAGTGAACTGTGTGTTGAGTTGAGCAGTGAAATAAACTCCTCAGCCCATTGTGCTCCTGATGTAGAGTGAAAACCTTGGCCCTAGGCATCTAGTCAATGAGATGGCAAGAGAAGGGCCTTTTGGGTTTCTTGTGCATTTTGTGCTTGGATGAGCTTGAGGCAGCTGCTGCTAATACATTTTTAATTTGCAGGTGAAAATGAATAGGATGCGTCAGCGTATTGCTCAGCGGCTGAAAGAGGCTCAGAATACTTGTGCCATGCTGACCACTTTCAATGAGATTGATATGAGGTGAGGAGTAAACCTCTTTTCCCCTTTATGAGTAGAAACAGATTAAGGCAGTCATCTTTAAATAGCAGTCAAAACCTTTAAGGTTTTCTTTGGAGAGATTGGCAGCATGTCTTTTGGGACATCTTTCTTAGGTATGTGCAACAGTCTGTGCAGCTTCTTCAGGACCATGCTGGTGTTGTGGTATGAGGGGGTACATAGATTCCTAATGGCTTGTCATTCCTTGGGAGTCATCTGCTACTTGTAATAGGGGTAGTCTCTGGTTCCTCTTCTGTGGGCTTTTGGTGGAAGACTGGTAAATGTTGAGCAGAAGACCAGAAGAGGCTAGTATCACTTGCATATAGTGGCTGTTAGAAGACAGCAAGATGTAGCATCTGCTTTCTGCCACTCCACCAGGTTACTGCTTTTGGAGGTGTTTAACTTCCAGTGAGCTGGTTCTCCAGGGCTCATCAGCCTTTCAGGTGAGCATTGCTTAGGCCTAAGGCCTTTGCTGTCAGATGGTGCAGCTTTCCAGAGACAGACTAGCACCCTTCCCCATCCTCTCAAGCAGGTGGGGGGCTGACTCAAGTGCTTGCGTGGACTGAGCACACTAATGTCTTTGGAGGGTGGGCAGCTTATGTTACAGTGCATTAAGGGGAAATTGTGCCCAAATCAAATTGCCTTGTGAAATCCTATGCTACTCCTTAAGACAAAACATGTAAATATTTGGGTCTCAGAACAATAAGGCTGGCAAAATAGTCTTGATTGGAGGGAAGTGCAGCAGTTTTATCTCCTCTCAGAGGCTCATTGAGGTGTCGCTTTACGCCAGCCTGGGGCTCTCGTTGCATCTGGTAATGTGGTTTGGATTGATTACTGTGAAGTTGATTCGTGAAGACCTGTGCTGGGGCCTCCTGCTTCCCACGGGGGTCAGTGTCTGACAGGAGGAGGCCTTAATGAGGCAGTTCCATAGCAAACTGCATCCTCATTGCTGCAGTCCTTGTGTCTTGGGAGGCACTAATGTCTTTGGGCAGTAATCCTAACCCTAAACAAGGTTAGATGCAGGAAAACAAACACTCTTAAACTATGGAAAATCCTGCTCCTTGGTGAAACTGTCTCTTCAAAGACTCAAGGTCTCTGAAGGGGGAAGGGATGAACCATGCAATTCCACAGCATCTGGTGTTAGCCTGGAATAGGCAGAACTTGTAGCCACAGCTTGGTTGCTGTTTTGTAAATGGCCTCAATTTTGATTAGTAGAAACACTGGGAAAACGTGATCTGTCTGGTCAAGAGCTGTGGGTGGGCTGGCACCCACTACCATAGCACCTGGGAAAATTCCTTTCATATTCACTCAACTCCTAAAGCCAGACAATTGGGTGCAAAAATGGTGTTGTGCTGTCTGGTGCTGAATTTGCAGTGTGGTTGAGGTCTTTTCCTTTGGTCACTTTGATTTCATTTCCTGCATATTTACTGCTTTTGGCACTTCCTGGTTTTTCACCCTTCTGTGTCAGCCCAGCCACACCTGCATTTGCTGTCTGGTGCCACACTGGTATGAGCACTGGTGTCTCCAGAGAATAGGTGGCAACATCAGGCCTAAGCAGGAAATACACCATGCCCCATCTGGCTTCTGTGCTTGGCAGTGTGGGCCTTGCAGGTTTGCCCTGGCTGTGGAGCTCGTGGTCCAAGACCAGTTTCCATTTGATCCTTTGGCAGGAGCTTAGAGCCATGTTCATATCATACGTGAAGGCTTTTGCAGCAGACTGAAGGTTTCCCACTTGGTGGTGCAGATTTGCATCCTTGGGGCTGGCACTGGAATCTGTTCCAGAGTGAGGGAATGGTGGTTTCTTGGATCCCCCAGTTTACCAGCCTTATTGTTTCGCAGCAACATCCGGGAGATGAGAACTGTACACAAGGATACCTTTCTGAAAAAGCACAACTTGAAGCTAGGTTTCATGTCAGCTTTTGTCAAAGCTGCAGCCTTTGCTCTGCAGGACCAGCCTGTTGTGAATGCAGGTGAGTGGTGACCCTTGCTCGTGACTTGCACGTCTAGGGAACATGGCAGAATAGGGGAAAGCAAATGGCCAAGTCCATGGCAGGAGTAGTCACCTGGAGAAGCAAGTCAAATGCACAGGAAAAACGGGGACAGTCCTGCATGCTGCTGCTGATTTTGCTCAAGCCACTTACATAGGTAGGGGACAGCTTGCCAAGAGGTGCTCTATTAGGAAGGGGTGACCAGGAGTGGGGCTGGGGCCATGCATATGCAGCCTGCAGAGGGCAGAGCCTGCTGGTTGATGTACAGGTGACTGCTGTAGGCACAGTGCAGCTCCTGGGCATGTCAGAAGTGCTTGCTGAAACGCAGAATAACAGAATAACCAAGGGGAGAATAACTGGGGAGGACTGAGCTGTGTGGACTGTTTTCTTTCTGTCTATCCTGGTACCTCTCCCACAGGTACAGCAAGGGCTCATTCTTCTCTGGAGTTATGTTTAAGCTAGACATGAGCAAGTTGTTACAATTTTTTAGCCTGTCAAACCCTTGATCTTAGGTTCTGCATATGTAACGCAAGTTTTTTCTCCTTCTAGTGATTGATGACACGACCAAAGAGATTGTGTACAGGGACTATGTGGACATCAGTGTTGCTGTAGCAACTCCCCGGGTAGGTACCTTGGATACGTTGTCCATGCTTCCTGCAGCCTTTCCCATGGGATGATCGTACACTTTGAGCCAGCTCAGCTTTGTGCTCTGCTGCAGCAGAAATTAACTGCTAAGACTGATTGTATAAGTGAGACACCTGCTGCATTATGGACTGCTGAGATAGGTTTTGAGAGTAGATGGAGGACCAAGAATATTCTGCCACTCTATTCATCTTAATAAGAGATTTGGTAACAGGGTCAGTATAGATCTCAGTTTTTAATGAGTAGGGCCAGGTTAGGGAAACCCTTTCTTGTCATTTATCCATGACATAGGCAGTAAAAGTTTTGAACGTCCTGTCCTCTGCCTAACTTTGCTGTGCTGTTCCACAGAGATGTTTCTGTCCAGGGAGAGTATGGGATGGAGTTACAGATGTTGAATTAGTGAATTACCTTCTTGATTAGAAGGTTCTGCTATGAAGCAGAGGTTTGATGAGGACTGAAGTTCTGTCACTGTCTTCTCCCAAAGTCTAGGGGAGACCCAGCAAAAAGAGGTGAGAGAAAGAGGTGCCAGCTGAAATCTCCCAGTGTCTCACCTGAGAATTTATCGATGTGGAGCTGTCTCCAGACAGATGTGGTTGATTTTATGAGATAGGCTAACAAAGGCAAAGATGATGGCTCAGTTTAAGGTGTCAGCCCTTGATGTGTGTCATGCCAGGCTTCCCGTCAGGCTGCCAGGGTGTGAGGCATCTCTGCCAACCAGCTGCTGTGGGCTGAGGGGGAGGCAGGAACTCTCTGGGGATGTGTCCAGATTCCTGCCACATGACAGCTATCTGTGTATCTGCACTGAATTTGCTATTCATGGACTTTGCTTCTCCCCAGGGTCTGGTGGTCCCTGTGGTTAGGAATGTAGAAACCATGAACTTTGCTGACATAGAGCGTGCTATCTACGAGTTGGGGGAGAAGGTAAGGAAAGTTTTCTGAAGAGGGTTGGGAGGAATGGAAAGAATTGGAAATGCTGGATTGGCATGTATTGATTTGGTCTCTGTGTCACCATCTCTGACCTCTAACACGCTGAGTTGTGCTGTGGGGAGTGATCCAGTTACATATCTGGCTGTGCCTCTGCCTTTTAGGACAGCTCTACTTGTTATCCTTCCATAAGACTGCAATCTATGCATTAGTGACATGGTGTATCTTCACCTCTGTCTTTAGAGGCCAAGGCTGAACTGCCCTGGGGTAGAAGTCCCTGTGTCTGTCCCTTGCAAAAGCAGGAGTTGGAAGTAAAGGCGAGAGAATCCTTCCCCAAAGCCACTAGATGTTCACTCTAAAGACAGGATGCATTTTCAGGCAATTTGTGTTGGTTTTCAGCTGAACAAATCGATAAGCAAAGCTCTTGCAATCAGTATTTATTCCTGGAGAGAGTGGATGTCCAAACCCTTGTTCTTTGCTGTCTGTGATCTGTGTGGCTTTCTAAGACCTTATTTTTACTTCTAGGCACGGAAGAATGAACTGGCCATTGAAGACATGGATGGCGGCACTTTCACAATCAGCAATGGTGGGGTTTTTGGGTCACTCTTTGGAACTCCTATCATTAACCCACCCCAGTCTGCCATCTTAGGCATGCATGCCATCTTTGACAGGCCTGTGGCTGTGGGAGGCAAGGTAGGTGGACCTGCACAGGAGGTTTTAGGGAACAAAGTACGGGGTTCAGCAGACTTTTTCTAAGGGGTTGGGGTCACTTCTGAAACACTTCAGTGTGAAGGAAGAGCAGAGGTGCCAGGAAGGGCACCTTTGCTGGCTCTGGTACTTGCCTGAGCTGTGCAGGGGACTTTGTCCTATCTGTGAGTGGGCAAACTGGTTATAATCTGGTTAGGTGTGGGAAGGAGGAGGTTATAGCCTTTGTGATAAGGAACAGTTCCAGGAAGGAGCCTTATCTTGTTTGTGGCATGGACGCAGCCTGGGTGGGTGGGTAGATAATTTTGCCGGGCAGGACACATCCAGGAGGGCCTGAACCCAGGATTCAGGGTGGGAAAAAGCCAAGTCTTCCCTGAGTCGACAGGAGGGGAGCATGCAGGCAGGAGCGCTGAGGTCACTGATGCCATGTCCCTCCTCAGATCGAGGTGCGGCCGATGATGTACGTGGCGCTGACCTACGATCACCGGCTCATCGACGGCAGAGAGGCCGTGACCTTCCTGCGCAAGATCAAGGCAGCGGTGGAGGATCCCCGCGTGCTGCTGCTCGACCTGTAGGGCAGCCACACCCCCACACAACCCACCAGGACGGGCCGCAGCACCAGCAGGGACGATGCAGGGCATTCAGGAACTGGCAGGGGTCATTCCAGTCTTTCTCCCTCCGCTGTGATTGGAGCTGTCCCAGAGGGAATTATGAGGATAGCTCCTACCTCCTTTCCTATTTTGTTTAATGAAGGTTAAGTATCTCACAAGAACTGCCATGCAGTGGGACAACCACTGAATGGCACTGCCTTTCCAGAGCCATCTGTGTGGCATCCTCTCCCTCACAGCACCAAACTCTCACCTCTAGCTTGTCCTATACCACTGGAAACTGCTTGCTGCTGCTGTGCTAGGGTACCCTTCCCTGCCCCTCTGTGGCAGGTTCAGCTTTATTGCCTAGCACTAAGGTTCCTGGGAGGGAGAGGAGAGGAAAGGCTACTGTCCTGTCCATGTTTTGCTTGAAAATATTTCACACTCATCTGCCTTGCAAGGGTGGTCTGACCCCGAGGCCACTTGCAGGAGAAGTTTTGGTCAGAGCAGGGCTTGAGGCAGGTGTCATGCTTCTGGCAGTGCCCTAGTTACACTCCTTCCACAGACAGTAACATGGGGTGGCAGCTCCCCTACTTTCCCTTGGAGATTGTCTTTCACCAGCCCAGTCACTGTGGTGTGAATGTTCTTGTCGGGGTGGGCAGAGCCCATGACCTCTGTGGAGGTAGCACTGTTCCTGGGGACAACCTTTCACCATTACATGCCCGACACGGGGGTGAGAACCAGCCCCCAGCAGCTGTCCCTGACACACGGCTCACTGGCGGTGATCTGACTGCCTGCTTCCTGCGTGTGAGGCTTGGCCTGCTCCCAGCACACACAGCTGGGGGCCAGGCCTTGCACTGTAATGTACATCCCAGCCCACGGGTGCTGGTTCTGGGGGGAGGGGGGCAGTTCTTAATCTGATAGCGCACACATGAATTGAGGGGTGAGGGGGTTGCTAGTGCCTGCAGAGTCTATTACTCTTACCCCCTACACAGAACTTGTAACAAAAATATTTAACACAGCGGATTTTAAATGAAATAAAACTGTGCAACGACTGCAAGGTGGGGTGTGTTTGAGGGGGCAAGGACTCTGGCATCAGCAGCATCCCAAGTGTAGTGCAAGAGTCCTGTTACCTGGTGGTGAGAGAAAAGAGGCAATGGGAGCTGAGCCCTTTGCTGGTGGTACTATAGTGAGTCTTCTCTGCCTGTGAACACTGCTGTCCTCAAACTCTCTGCCAAATTGGCTCTTCCAGCAAAGAGGAGGTTTTTAACGCCGGAAATCGTCCTTTTCTAGCAACAGAACTGTTACAGATGGTGAGGAATTTCCAGTGTTAGCTAAAGGGCATGATGGCCAAGAGGGACACCTGGGACAGGCTCATGAAGTTTTTCAGAAGTTGGGTTTTTACTGCTGTAACAGGGGAGAGCTGTAATTCATGCATGTGTGGAAAGGCTCTTGCACAGGGAGAAAGGAATCAAGAACAAGGGTCAGTGGAAGCTGTCTGTGGTGCTGGGTGTTTCCCCAAGAAGCTGTCCTTGTTGGGACAATACAAAATAATTTCTGGATCATGGCAGGGTTTTCCCAGCTCTGACATCAACTTCAGAGATGATTTACCCTTCCCAGCTACAGGTGAAGAGGGCAGCCCCTTCTAACAGAAAGCGATTGCACTCACAGCTGCCGAGCAGATGAAAGGGGGGCAGTTCCTGGTACTGGTGTTAGCATTTTCCTGGCAGCTAGGGACAAAAACAGTGCAGAGTCAGCTTTTCTGCCTGGCCCTGGCTAAGGTAGCTTAGGGAAAGAGGAAAAAACCCTTCCGTGTTCTGGGAAGGGTAGAGTCTCATTCTTGCACCAGTAAGTTGATGAAAGAGAAGGTTTTGATTAAAAAATGCTGCTTGCGCTCAGCCTCTGTGCTGGTTCAGGGTACAGAGGGTCCACCTTGGCTTTGTACATGAGCCTGGGGAAGCCTTTATTCTGTCTGGAGCTGCAGTAAATGAGGCCTTGGAACCAATCAGGAAGGGAATACACAGTCAAAGTCTTAAAATAATGCAGCCTAGCAAACTGCTTTATTTAATCTGCCCTGTCGAGCCTTGCTGTAAGAGAATAGTGCTTGAAAGTTCCTTTTGACTCTCATGGGTGGCACCCATGGCACTGAGTTGCAAGATGCTGTGGCTCTGGACACAGGGTCCTTCCTCCTGAACCTCCCCTGAATCACAGGAGGCTGGTGGACAGGGCTGCAAGGCTGCAGCTGGAGGGTTCAGCCAGTTCGGGCTGCCATGGAGAGGAAAAGCGCCAGGCTCAGCTGCTCCTGCTCTCTGGCCGCCTGTGGCATTAGTGGTCACTCCCTGCTCAGTCCTCCAGTTTCTGCACAGCAACTGAGGTGTCTGTACCTTTGCTGGTGTAGGAGAGGAGTTTCTCCAGAGCTCTGCTTCCCTCTGCTGGATGAGCACTCCTCCTGCTGCCTGGGAGGGTGTCTTTACTGCTGCAGGCAAGCAGGAGCTGGAACCAGCTAGCCACAGAGCCGTGTGGGTGGTACCAGTAATTCCCTACTATGGGAGATAAGTGAGCAGTGTGAGGGGTTGCTGGGAGAGGAGGGCCAGAACTGCACTGCTGCCATTGCGAGCTCACCCTTCAGCCTGTGGCTTTTACTTGAATCACTGAGCACGGCAGCCGCCACCTTGGCCTGTCAGCAGACACCTGTTTGTGCTTTTTCTTTAATTCAGAATCTGTGTACACTTGGCCTCCTTCCCTTTGTGCTGGCTCTCAGTTCACTCCTTTAAACCCTCACTGTGTGGTCTACCAGGGATGACCGTGCTCAAAGCATGGCTGGGAGGGCTGCTGTCCTGCCGGTGGAAAGGAGCACCCAGGCATGGAAGGCTGGAGCCACAACACCTAACAATGACAAAAGTCTGGAAGAAACCCCAGGCATTTCTCCCAAATCTGAGCTGCAGCCATACAGTTGTGCAGACTTGAGAGGCTGTGAGGCAAGCAGGAGCACAAGGACAGAAGGCCAGGCCACCTTCTGGAGTTTGGCTGCAGGGTGCTGATGGCTGGGGGTGACACCAACGCAGGGCTCCCAGGCAGGTTTCAGAAACAGATTTGGGGCTCTCTGTCACTCAGCAGGCCTGGCCTACACCTGGCTGATGCAGCTCAGAAACAAAAGGACACTTCTGAGTGATATTGAGTAGTTTATTTTTTTCAGAGGTCGAGGGGGAGAAGAGCAGAGGGCTCCTTCTTGTCTCACCCCTGCAGCAGGGATGACCCACACACACACATGCAGTCAGGGAGGGGCAGAAACCATGGGCTTGGGCTCCAGCCAGCAGGGCCCAGAGGGGCTGCATTTGAAAGCCACAAAAAGTAACAGAGCAGGGGGGTCACTGTGGTAGCAGCAGAGATAAAAAACACGGAGGGAGTTCCAGGGCAGGGTGCTGAGCTGAGGAAGAGATGCCCCAAGAAAGGGAACACCACTGCTTCCTGGAGGTGCAGGGCACCCAGGATCCTTTTCCCACCAGGGAGGACCTGGAGAAGACAGCCTGGCCCAGCCTGACGCCTCCTCTTTGGAAATGCCAACGAACAGGAGCAGGGACAGAAGGACATGTAAGGCTGCAAAACCTCATGTGTACCCCACTTCAGGGCAGCACATGAGGCAAACCTTCCCCAGCAGGCAGTGCTGCCAGTGCCACCGGGGGTCACAAGTGCCAGGGAAGCAGCCCAGGGCCCAGCTCCCTGGGGGAAGGACAGCCTGCCTAGCCCACCAGCTTGTTCCACGGGACTGTGCTGAAGAAGGAGTGAGACTTCAACTTTGTTATGCCACCTCCTCCAGAGCCCAAGCGTCGTTTTGGATTGTACTGCAGGAGCTGCAGAGAAGAGCAGTGGGACAGGAGGATGGGGAGATGGGGACACTGGAAAAGGTACCCAGGCTGGACCCTGCTTTTCCCCAGACTCTAGTCCCATTCTCCCTCCCATCCACCCAACCTCTCACCTCAGTGAGCAGCGATGTAGCAGCCAGGCTGAGGCCCTCTGGCAGATGCAACTGGGTGTGAGGCTGAATCCCTGATGGATGGTTTTGGCAGAGTGGCTGCAGGAGGCAGAGGGTGATGGTAAGCAGGGGCAGCAGGGAGGGTAGGAGCACCCTTTTGAGTCTTCATTTCCACATAACCCCAGCCCTATACACCAGCCTTTAAATTCCAGGGCCCTTAACACACAGAGACCATGCACAGGCACTGGGAATCACATGTCTAAAGGAGCCTGGCCAAGAACTGAGGTGCCAGCAGGGCAAGGCACCCTCCCAGCCCTACACACCAGGCAGCCCTCAAGCCTCCTCATCCCTGTCCTCCTTGCACAGCTCCTCAGCCTCTTACCACTCCTGTCAGCAACTCATACAAGAGAGAGCCAAAGCTCCAGCAGTCAGCTGCTTCGGTGGGCTCCACGATCCCCCCCACTTCTGCAGAGAGAGATAGAGAGGGGTTAGAGCTGGAGGCAGGGAGCACCAGTGACCACACTGTGCTGGGCACATCTCACTGCCTGGGGAAGCCCCCCTGTCCAATTGGAGCCACTGGGCAGAGAGCTGGAGAAGCCAGGGGACACATCCCTTACCTGGAGCACTGTACAGCTCTTCCCGTGCCTGGCTGCAGTACTGGGGCTCCACCTCTGCCCACTGGCCAAAGAAGGTGAGACGGACGTGACCTGCACAGCAGCACCAGAGTCAAAAGCAGGAAGGTTAGGAGAAGACTGGGGACTTATCCCATATCCCTGCCACTGGGACAGGGCACTGGGCCCCTGTCATGCCCTGAACACAGAGCAACTGAGAATCTCCTGGCACCACACCCCCACCCCCANTGTGGTGAGGAAAGAAGTAGATTTTAAAGGGGAAGGGGGTGAGAAGGTTTACTTTCTCCTTGCAAAACTCTGTGTTTTTCTTTTCTTGTGCAATTTGTAGCTCTCCAATTTGTCCCAGATGTTGCCAGCTGAGCAAGGACTTGCACTGACAGCAATACCCATGGCTCAGAGGGATGGGATGGCTCCAGAACATCCCCAGCAGGCTCTTACTATAAGCAGGGGAAAACTAACCCACTAGTCCCACTAACATCAGGCACAGTTCAGCTGGTCTCAGCTTCCCCAGGCTGGGATTTCCCAGGCAGCCAACCCCCACATGGGAGCAGGGGCAATGCATTTCTGTGGCTATGGCCCTTGACTCTCCTGCTGCAGAGCCATCTCTTGTAATAATTACTTGGAAAACCTAAGTGAGATCACACTTCCAATTTCAGAAATACCAAACCATCCCAGACTCCCACCCTCCTCCAAAACAAAACCAAGAAAGTCCACATTGTCTGGAAATGGGGCAAGCAGCAGTCTCCCAGCTGGGAGACCAATTTCCTCCTCCCTGGGGCAGCAGCACGAGGCATTACCTACCAGCTCTATCAAGCAGCAGGTTCCTGGGGTTGAGGTCCCGGCACAGTACGCCCTGTTGGTGAAGTCCCTCTAAGGCCAGGAGGATTTCTGCTGCCCACAGCTGCACCTGCTCTTCCTTTACAGCCCACGCTCTCCGGCTGTGCCCATGGGAAGCCAAAGGCCTGCACTGGCCTGATGGTGGCTGTTTGCTGAGCCAGCCACGGCTCAGGCTTGCTCCCCACGAGGGCTCCCACACAGCTGGGTCAGGCACGCTGGGTTTGCCAGAGCTGGACAGGGCAGATCCTGCAGGAAGCTGCCTCTCACCCAGGGTCAGGAGGGGCTGAGCCTGGGAGGCCTCAGACACTTTCTGAGGTGGCAGCTGCCCTGCCCCTGGCTGGCCCCCTCTCACAGTCTTTGGTACAGGAACATGCCCCCGGGGAAGCCTGGGGCCTTGTTGGGAGGCTGTTCTCTCAGATACGCAGCCTGTGCCGCTGGTTAGGTCATTCCATGGGTAGACAACCAGGCCCTGGCTGGCAAGGTGGCCAGGGCATTTGGCTGATGCTGCTGGAAAATGGTCCACAACACCAGACACAGTCTGTGTCACACTCAGATCCTGTCCTTCAGGTGCAGCCCCCCTGCCACCAGCAGGAGCCAGGAGAAGCTGGCAGTGGTTCCCTGAGCTTGAGTCTGTGGGGCCAGGGGACTGCTCCTGAGGGAGTGAGGCATCAGTGTTTCCCAACACTTGGTAGTTCACAGAGCCTGGGAGGCCACTGCCCATCCAAACAGGGAGGATGGATACTTGGCTGCCACCCTGGGAGTTTCCCACACCATCCTGTGTGCCATGGTCCTGGAGGGCTTGAATGGTGTTTGAATCAGCACAGTCCTGCTGGACACAGTACTTGGAGTGGAGGTGAGACCACAGTGTCTCCCCTGGAAAGCAGAAAGGAGAACGGGTGATGAGGCAGAAAGTATCCCTGGTTCCCCCACTGTCAACATGGCTCATCCAGGCCCTGCCAAGGCCCACACAGTGGGGCTGTGATTGAGCATCTTTAATCTCCCCAGCAGCAAAGCTCAAGTCCATGCAGAATGCACCCCTGCCCTACAAGTACACCATGCCCAATGCCACACCTTCCCTAGGACCTGGCACACCTAAGTCCCATTCCCTCCTCCTTTAGCAGCCCTCTCCCCATCCCACCCAGTCTCTTTGATCCCACCTCTGCCACTTCCATGTCACAGACAAGCCACATATTCACAAATGCTCCTGATCCCACTGCCATCCCCACTTTCCACTGAAAGCCTTTCCTTCCCATGTGACAGAAATGCCAGAGAGCTCCCACAGCATGGCATGAGGCCCTGGGTCAGCAAGGAGCCAGAGCAGCAAACCCTGGAGCCCACAGCATGTTGCCAGGGCTTCCCAGCCTCACTACATTCAGTGCTGGCTTCTTTCTGTAAACTCATCCTATAGCAATGCACAAGGGGTTGAGCCTGTTCTCCAGCACATGTTAGCCTCCATTTGTCATTACTGGACTCCAGCTGCTGCTCCCTACACATCCATTCAACCAGCAGAGAGTAAATAAGCCCCGTGGGGTGGGAGAAGCCTCCACCTTGTCATACTTCTTCACCAGGATCTGGGACAACCTCAAGTATGCCTCCTTGATGTACCCAAACCCCAGTATGATCACTGCCCCTTAAGCCCTAATTTTCCATTTCCTCTCTTTGGCATGATCTCAAAATCCAGTGAGACCTTTTGTAACCAAAAAAAAAAAAAAGGTTTTATAAAGGTGTTGTCAAAGGATGGTTTTGTTCTGCAACATTCAAGTGAACTGCCTCACTTAATTTTCCTTCTCCATCACCTTCATGTTATGGTCAGACAATGCCAGTAAAATGAAGATGTTTTTCTTTTCAAGATGCTGAACCACATCAACTTCATTACCTAAGGCATGACCACTCCCTCCCATGGGGACAGTGGCTCATCTCTCTAAAGACTAAGGCTGGTTTCTATATAACACACTCACACACATACAGCCTCTTTCTCCTTGCAGGTCTCCATAGGCCCATTTCTGGGTTACATCTCTAGCCAATTCTTATCAAACCTCTGCAATTCACAGCTGAACAGCTCTGTTCACTCAGCCTCCAAGCCCTGGTACCCACCACCCTTCCATGAAGAAGACAGCTCACACTATCATTACATAAACAGTCCCAAAACAGGAGGAGAAACATACTTCAGATTTTAAAGAAAGGAAAGTTTGGGATAAAGCAGGATGCTTCACAGATGGGAGACAAGGCTGTCCTCACTCACCCTGCACGTGCTCCAGATGGAGGAAGATGGAGTCTTCACTCACATAGTAGCACAACAGCTTGACCATGAAGGGGACCCCATGAGGGATGATGGTCTGTCGCTCACGGGTCTCAACGTGGGATTTGGGGAGGCTCTGAGGAGGTACAGGTAGATGGGTGATACAGCACAGTAGGGACGTGGACTCTGTGCAGCCCAGCACCTGGCAGGGCTGGAGGGCAGCCAGAAGGGAGTGTGCCTTGTGCCAAGCCTCACGGCTGCTCCCAGGTCACCACGATGGAGCTCCCCCATCTGCGCAAACTTGCGGCTCACACGGACTCTCGGTCCCCAGCACCAGCTGTGATAAGGCAGCGCCCTGCAAAGCTCTGCCATGGCAGGGCACTCCCATCTGCACTGTAGGACCCAGAGGGCACAGCTGCTTCAGAGCACTGACTCCTCTGCAACCACCCTGCTCCCTTCAGGGAGGAAACTGCCATCCCAACCCTTTCTCCTCCTCCCCTGGAAATGATGCTTCTCCCTCTCATGCCAGATCCTCCTTGTCCAGTTATTGAAGTACTTCATTGTTAGTTCCAAGAGCACTGAAAAATACTCTAGGACGTGTACAGAGCACACCTCACAACCTGTTTCAGGGGTTGACCCAGTTTAACACCGGCTTGAAGTGTTACAAGTCAGAGAAACGGATAACCAAGGAGAACCACTTCCCTTCTGATCACAGAGGATGGCTGAGGTATCCAAAAGAAGATTTTTGAACCATGAACTTAGTCCATCCTCTGAGAGCTGCTATTTTTCATCTTCTACCTGCCCCAGCCATCAGTGTGGACAAGGTGGCCCCAGCCTGAGAGGGAGAAGCAGGTAGATGAAACTGAAAACACCCACCTTGAGTATAAAGGTCTCACCAGTGGCTGGATCCTGGACAATCTGCACCTGGGACAGTATACACAGTACTGGTCAGAAGTGGTGACACAGCCTATGGGAATGACCCAAGAGTCTCAACTCTGGAGCTGAAACAAAGTCCCACCCAACTGGAAGAGTTTTGTGAGGCTCAGACCCCTACTCTTGAAAGACAAAACACAGGCTATTGGCAAAGAGATAGCCATGCAGCCAAGAGGCAGGAAATTAATTAAACCAAGAGGTGCTCCCATGCCAGTTTTACTTCCTTCCCATTGAAGGGTTTCACAGTGCTCTTTTTGGGCTCAAACCTGGGCCTCAGCAGGACAGAAGGATCACATCAGTCCTGACAAACTGAGATGTGTGAACAGCAGTGGAGAGAAATGTGCCATGTGTGTCTGTGGATACAGTAAGCCTGGCATCTTCACTCCAAGATAATGAACTTCTAATTCGTTTATTCATCCAGATAGGTCAGCTTCTGCTATTTAGATTATCCACAGGAGTCCACCATTGTGGCACCCGGGCATCAAACACAATTCCATATGTGGTAAAGAACGAGATGCATAAACCTCCCTGTAAATATCTTGGGAGGTCTGCTAAGCAAAAGTAATGGGGATATTAACAGATTTCCCAATTAACTTCTAAAGGGGTCTTGAGTCCTCTCCTATGAATTTTTCTGGGTGGGAATGGTGTGGATGGATACCCCAACATTGCTTGATGGATGTGCTGAGGGCTGGCACCCCCATTCCAGCTGCTAGGACCCTCCAGTTTATGCTCCCTTTGGTCCAGCCCCAGGCTCACCCCCACCTCCAGGTCAAGTCATTACCTTGTCAATCACTCCCACAACCTTACACCGCCTCAGGTTCTCCACTGCTGAGCTCAGCGTCCTGATCGGCCGGAAGCGCAGGCTGCTGTACCCCTGCAGGGTGGTAGGAGAAGAGGATGTAGGACCTAGAAATGCTGTTCTCCATTACAGTGGTGAAAAAATCCCTGCATTTTCCAGAGGAGGCAGAAATACTGCCCAGCTGGTCAACATGCAGAGACAACTCTCCAATGGCCATGATTCATTTCTGACAGCAGCTGGGCCATTTTCTTGGCCAACCCCTGGATTTCTAGATTTTTTTGGGAAAGTTTGCACTTGCAGCAGAGTTACACCAAAATTTGAAGCTAGACCTGGACTGTTTCAACATTAAGGGGATCTGTGTGGAAGGTAGCTGTCTTTCTCCCCACATTCTTCCCTAGGCTCTGACCTTGCCCTGCCTCACTCCCTTCTCCCTTCTTTAACCACCTCCTTCCCACAATGCAGAAAGGAGCAATTGTCTTTGGTTTCCATACAGATGGAAATTATGGGAAGAGGAGATTTTTAACATTTGACAGGGTGGTTCCCTGCAGTGGCTTCAGTCTCCACAAAAATGTCCATACCCACTCCGGCGGCAGCAAGCTAAGCATGCACATTTTGGAGGGTGGGGTCCTGGAAGCAGCCTAGGCAGCCTGGGCCCACCTCGGCTCCTTGATCCAGGCAGGGCGAAGAGCTGCCAGCTCCCTTGCAGCCCCTGGCAGGCCAGGACACTCGGCAGCTTGACGTGCCTGCCGTTTCCTCTGCACCATCTTAGCGTGGCATCTGGCAGCGGCACACAAGGAGGGCCACTGGGGCTGCTTTACCTGCGTGTCCACACCCCCAGCCCCGTTTCCCGTGTCACAGACCCGCTGCCACCCCACGCACGCGTCCCCACGCCAGCCCCTCACCGTGGCAGTGCTGTTGCCACCCCCCGCCGCCCGCTGCAGGTGGCAATTGAAGATTTCCTCGGCGCGCCGCAGGTACTGCGTGATCTTCCGCTTCACGGCCTCCCGGCGCTCCTTGTTGGGGTCAACTGCGGGGGGTGCAAAGGGTGGGTGTGAGGGGCCTGGCTCGGCCCGGGAGGACTGGCCACCGTCCCCAGGGGGATGCCCCAGCCCTCCCACCCTTCTCCCGGTAGGGCTGCACTCCCTGGCAGATGACCCAGTGCCCTCAACACACTCCCTAGAGGGATTTTCCCCTCCCCTTGTCATTCTCACTGCAGGGACACCTTGGCCCCTCACGGGACTCGCGGTATGAATGCCCTGGTCCCCCGGCTGGTGTCCCCGGAGGGATGCCCCGCTCCGCTGCCCCGGGAGGCCGCACACACCCTGCACGCCGCGGAGCAGCACGTCCACGCCGTTCTGGTAGTGGTTGAAGGCCTCCTCGTAGTCCTCGCTGACGTCCCTCTCCAGCGCCAGCCGCAGCTGCCGCGCCGCCTCCACCAGGTAGTCCCGGCGCCCGCCGCCCTCAGGCCCCGCCGGGACGCGGCCCCGCAGCTGCCCCAGGTACACGCGGGCCCGCCCCAGCGCCCGGGAG
>VWZP01007205.1:594631-605697 GCA_013396995.1 Dicaeum eximium
GCGGGGCCGCGGCCCCGCAGCTGCCCCAGGTACACGCGGGCCTGCGCCAGCGCCCGGGAGCAGGGCTCGGCCTCCGCCCGGCTCATGCCGCCGGGACACCGGAGCGGGGCTGCGCGGTCAGCCGGGGAGCGGGACACGCCCCGGCCCCTTCGCTTACCCGCACGGCCCCCCCGGCCCCGCGGCCCCCGGCCCCGCGGTGCCGCACCCGGGCGGCGCGGCCGCCAGCATCCCCCGGCACTGCCGGGCGGAGCGGCAGGGGCGCGGCAGGGGCGGGCGGTGATGATTGGCCGCGGATGAGATCATCATCGTCATCATCATCATCATCATCATCATCATCATCATCATCATCATCATCATCATCATCATCATCATCATCATCATCACCATCATCATCCCCCGCGGGATCCGTGCCCGGGTCCCCCCGCCGCGTTCCCGCCCCCGCCCGAGGCAGGCGCTCCGCCTCTCCGTTAACGCGCGCTGAGCGCCGTGGCTCCACTCGCTTTATTATCATCCTTATTCACCATTAATTGCCCTTAATTAACCAGGCTTCCGTTCGTTAGATTATGCCTTTGCCGCCGTGTTTCCTTCCTCCCATAACGTGTAATTAGCTGTGTTTTAATTAGCTTCTCTACCGTCCACCGGACCGGTGCACCCATCCAGTCGCTCCCCACCGCCGCAGTTAAGGTGGTGGTACCCCTGCTTCTTCCCGATTTCCTCTTTCAAGTGGGTGCGGCTGGCCCTGGCACTGAGCTCTCAGCCAGCCCTTCTACCAGCTCTTGCAGACTCGTTGGGTTTTACCAACTTATTCCAAATGTACAGCACAGGGAACATCAGCACAAATGCATTAAGGTGCAGCAAAGTAACAGCATAATCTAGATCCCAGCTAGTGGTTAACAAATGCTTTGTATGTGGAAAATATCCATCTTTGGCTTATCCGAGAAACATGCATTCCTGTCCTCCTGGCCTGGCTTTTTCTTGGAAGGCCAGGAGGCCTTGCAGGGCCTGCTAGATCACTGCAGGTATTAGCAAAGGAGATTTACTGAACCAGGAGTGCTCAAGTGGTTATTACCAACTGGCCAAGGGGTTTGCTGTGTCTGTGGGATGGTTGGTCCCAGATTAAGTAACTGCCTTACCACTGGCATGCCAGGGGACCTGCAAAGGGAGGAGGGCTGGAATGAAAGCTAAGGGATACCCTTAGAAATACTGTGCTAAGGTTGTTTGGGAAGAGGGAGGCCCCTGCATCTTTGTCCATCCCTTGCTAACCTACGTGCATGTCCCATTGCACCAGGAAATGATCCTAAGATGGGAGTTTTCATTTTGTCAGGAGCTGGCCCTGTGCTGTGCCATCACAGCCACACCAGCCTGGTCAGTCGCTGTGTTCAGCCCCTGCTGGACCTGGTACTTGCTGTGGGATTGACAGAGGGGGCATCTTTTTGTGGTTCCTTCATACCCTGCACACACTTGCAGGGGATCTCCCTGGGCTCAGGTCCCCTGGGCAGCTCCTTTGCACAGCCCAGGCTGTTAACAACAGAACAGGACAGTAAAGCCTGTGCCCACAGCTCAGCTCAGCATCCAGCAGCCAAACACTGTCTCTCTTACAAAGACCATTTCTTTGGGAGTAGGAAAGTACTAGCTGTGCCTCAGAGGGCATTCCCGGAGGATGCAAAGCCATCTGCTTTGTAAGACAGCTCACCACCCAAACATAATTGGTGTGCTTGGTTCTTTGGTTTCTCCTCAAAACACTTCCAGGTTCCTTTTCCAACCTCTGCCTTACAGAGACCAATTTTTTCTGACCAGCCTATTTATACCCCACAGTCTCTGGGGTCTTTTAATTCCCACCAGAGACTGGAGGCTCCTCCTTGAAGTGAAAAGTCGGAGCAGGCAAGAAGTGAAGGAGAGCCAGGGATGAGAGCAGGGGTGCTGCTGGCTTCAGCAGATCTGTGTGGGCCTGGAGAGAACAGAGCACAGGAAAAACACAAAATCCAGCACAATGTATCTGTAGAGTGGTTTGGATGTTGAGGTGATGGTGGCAGGGAGATGTGTGAGGAGGAGTTGCCAGGAGGGTACAAAACTCGGTTAAGTTCTTCATCAAACACCTCCGAAGTGGCCAGAAGAGATTGTGAGCCGAAGGCATCAGCAGGAAGTGCCCCAAGGATGCTCCTGGGAGGAAGGGCCTTGCAAGGGAAGAAGACTTGTACCAGCCCTGGGGCACAACTGCCTTTACCTGTGGGCTTCCAGGTTTGCATGTCAGTGCTGCACAGAGGACATGAAATTTGATGGATTACTTTTAGATTAACCTCTTGAAGAGCTTGTGATCCTTGTTGGAAAGTGGGAACTGCCAAAGCAGATCCAGCACAGACAAATAACAAGGAGAGGAGTGAGAGCTGCCTTTTTCCTCACGGGTTAAAATTGACACATGAGAACTGGCAAAAGCTTAAAATACACCGAGACTGCAAACATCACTAGCTTCAACAGGCAGGATTATGCCAAATTTTGTGAGGGTGCAAGAGACTTGTAAGTCACAATCAAGAGGTTAGGACCTCAGTGTTTCTTTATTTGCATGGAGACATATGGGAGATGCTGCTGGGTGGCATTGCTCTGATGGCATCCTGTGCTCAGGGAGACCAGAGGTAACCATGACATTTTAACATCAGGGCTGCATCAGCTACGATGCTACATCTCTGGACCAATCCCCACATCACCTTTACAGTTACTTCCCAAAAAATGTAAAGTTTTATTCCTGATGTATAAGGTGCTTTATGTTTTGCCTCCCTAGAACTATCCTCCTAAACCCTCTTTCTGCAGCTCTGGCTCCTAAAGCCTTATTAAACAAACCTTTGCCCTGTAAGGCTGGAAGACACAGGAGCCCAGGGACGCTGATAACCCAGTGATGTGCTGTTCCTGGGCTCTGTGGGACAGCTGCCTGTCTGCAAGGGGTACACAGGCAGGGAAAGGATGGGGGATTTGGGAGCACTGGGGTGGGACAGGTTTTCTGCCCATCCATGGCGGGTGCTGCTGGCTTTGGGGCTGGGGTAAGTCAGGGTCCCTTTACAAGGGCACCAGTCTCCCCCACAGTCCCACACTGCAGTGCTGGGGGACATGGGGTTCTGTAGATGAGCTGACCTTGTCAGAGTGCTCACAGGTCTGCTGTGACCAGGGAAGGCTGCCAGGAGCTCGTGGTATAAAAAAGCTACAGCTGGGAGCACACAGAAGAGGGACAGGCCGGCAGCGTTGGGCTCCTTGAGAGGAAACACGGGCATTGGACACAAGCCCTGAAGCCAGGAACCCCTCTCTCCCCCTCAGAGCAGCAGTCCCCCACCCTCATCCTCATATCTCCATTGGGTGTGATGTCCTGCTGGAAGTCCCTGCCACCCTGGGATGAGGAGGCTCTCAGGACTCTCTCCTCTGGCAGGGATAGGGAAAGGAGCTAGCATTTCCCTGGGCATGTACTGCCTGCAGCAGTCCAGGAACTTCATCAGCTAGAGCTCATTGGGTTCCTGTTACCTCCATGGAGCTGGAGGGAGCCCTGGCAGCCTGAGCTGCAGCTTCCAAACCTCTTGTGTGAGTGATATTTCCCCCTGCTCCTGCCCTGCCCCAACTATTCTGCTCATCACCGCTGCAGTGGGACAGCCCCATCCCTCCCAGCACCCACATCCATGCCATCCAACACCCCACACACAGGAGGAGCAGGGGACAGGCCCACACACAGCAGGCAGGTGGCTCAGGTGATGGAAGGAGAGAAGCAACACCGGGGTCTGTGCAAGGGAGGTGCCTGGCTCTGCCATGCCTCATGGGCAGAGCTGCCTGGAATATCTCAGGGCCAGGCAGCAGCCAAAGATGTGACACCAGACACCAGGAACTGTTTGGGAAAGCCACTGTGTGATAGTGTGTTTGAATTTGTTTTAATCCTAATCATCAGTCTTGATAAACTTATTTTTTATTAATTAACATACTTGGATTTATGTAACTTCCTTTTTTAAACATTTAATACTACTGGGGTATTTAAAAAATTACAGAAACCATCACATACATCCTCAAGTGCTGCACACTGTTCTCCTTGGCCTCAGAGCAAAACCAGCCAGGCAGAAATGACATACAGGGATAGGGAGAGCCTGTGTGGGTCAGGCCACCACATGGTCCACACAGACTTTGAGTGATATGGGAAGGGGAGCAGCGAGTTCCCCTCATCTATGAGGTAGTGAAGGAGGAACTTCATGGGCTATCTTTGAGCCCAAGCCCATGTAGGCTGTGCTCCAGGATACTGTGGATGCCTGGAAATGGGATCCAGAAGGGATCCAGCCAGCTCCTGAAGGATGTGCCCAGCTGCACAGTTACAGCTCACACAGTCCATTCCCTGCTACATGGTGGCAATTTGCAGGTTCACATCACATCAACACCCAGCTCCAGCTTTCCCTGACAGGGATCTGCCCTGTCCCCATGTCCTGGAGCCAGCCTCAGGCAACACCAGCATTATGGCTTAGAGAGTCATAATGTCACTCCTGTCACAGGCAGCCCTGTCAGATGTGGGAAGGAGCCACCTTGGACCCCAACTCTTGCTATGTTAGGCTCCACCCTTGTTCCTCAGAGCAGGATAAACCACAGGTCCCATCATTTAAGGGTAACCTTGAAGCCTTTGCAGATCTTGCCCTCCAGTCTTTTGTCTGAAGCTTTCAAGAATGACCCTTGATTTTATTTTAACCCAGTGCCAGGAGTGCCCCACAAATATGCAGGTGCCAACTCACGCCTCGGTTTTCCAGCTATGTGCACTGCTCCAGGACATGGCTTGCAGAGATCAGCATGGGATGCATTTGGCACACAGCCCCAGACCCCCTGCAGCAGGGGTGGAAATGGGGACAGGAAGAGCCTCAGGAGAACTGCTTACAGCATGGAAAACCAGGGGCTGTGTGGGGAAAGCAGCAAACAGTAGTCACAGCCACCTCATGAGGGCCACCAGCTCCTCATACCCTGAGGGTACTCCCAGTAAGGAAAGGGGGCCCCGGCGCAGCCTGTCCCCATGTCAGGTAAATGACCCTTGATGTGGTATCTCCTGAGTGGGCAGCCTGCCCCCCTGTGCCCTAAACTTTGCATCAGCCCTGCCAGGGAGGACAGGACACTTGGACTGGGGTGAGAGCAGGAGGGGCACGGTGAATAGGGGGAGGTACCAGTCCCACACTGTGGTGTGGAGGGGAAGGGCAGCTTGCCCAAGGGTCTCCCAGTACCCAGCTGAACTCCAGCACTTGGATACCCCTCGGCCCAAGGAGCAACCTGCTGGTTGCCTGTCTCCAACATCACACCAAGGGCACTCCTTGGTGCTGCAGGATTGGTCATGGGGACAAACGTTGGGTCACTGCCCTCCTCCAGCCTGAGTGGGTGCCCACAGGGAAGTTCCCTGCCTTGCTGGAAAGCAGACAGGAACTGCCAGCTCCCATGTCTGACCAGCTTTTATTGAGCAGGGCAAAGCTGGAATGTAGCTGTGAATACATGAGGAGCCCAGTTCCCTTCTGTTCCCAAGCAGAACAGCTTCCCAGACAAGATCCCTGGCACCTGCCTAGGCTGCCCTGCAACCAAAACTGGGACGGATGCAGCCCTACAGCCTTGCCTGCCCCAGATTTCCTTCCTCCCCAGCTGCAGAGCACTGGCAGGACAGAGAAGTTTTGCAGGTGCAGCCCTGTGAGCCATCTCCACTCACTCCCACATCATGCTGTCCTCCCCAGCCAGTTCCAGCAGCACATCCACCAGCTCAGCTCCTCATTGCCCCTAGAATGTCCTCAAACACCAACACACTGCGTGAGCTCCTCATCTTCAGCCCCAGGCTTGGTCACGAGTCCTTTTTTCTTGCTGCCAGTGGGGCAGACAGGGCAACGGAGTCCTTGGTTCCAGGCTGTGTTCCCACCAGGACCAACCAAGAGCAGCAGTCAGCTCTTCCATGCTGGAGTCCTGCTCCCCACTGCAGCTTGGAGGGACATGGCTCCATGAGTCCCCGTGCTGGGGCAAAGGCAGCTGGCTCAAACCCAGGTGGCAGGAGCGAGGCTGGGGCAGGGCAGGGGCTACCTGCGTGGTGTGCCACATCTGCAAAGAGAGCATGGCACGGGGTGAGTGAGCACTGCCAGCACGGGAGGCTCACCTGCTCTGCCCTGGATCCCCTTCTTTGTGCCTGGCCCCTCTGACACAGAGCTGCAGGGGTAGGGACTGCAGGCAGCCTCCTTGTGGGGAGGAGTGAGGGTGCAGGGGCTGCTGCTGGCTAAGCCCACAACAGCAGGCTTCAGACAAAATGGGAAATGCTAGAGGAAAGTGCTAGACACAGGTGTCATACCTCAAAAGTGCCCACAATGAGTCCAGCCTGTGCTGTTAAAGCAAGGAGTTTGAGAAAGTGAGATAAAGGATGGAAAGAGTAGAGTAACCCAAACAACAGTCAGTCAAGGACAGCAGTAAGGACACAGCCGGCAGCAAGATGAAACTAGAAATTCATGGATCCGTGAAACCCAGCGTGGTCTGTGATGGCAACAGAGCTAAGCACCATCAAGTCACCCAGCCCATCCATTCTGCCCAGCTTTGAGCTGCTGAGCCTGGAGACTGCCAAATAACTATGGAGTCTTCAGTAGAAGGCCTGTTTCCCCACAGCCACTGTCCCCTCCTGCTTTCTTCTGTGTCTGCTCTGCACAAACCCTTCACTGCTCACAGTGTCAGTGAAGATCTAAATGCTCAATGAAGACACTCATCCCAAGAAAATTAACCCAGAAGACAGCACCCATACCTGCCCCTGCTCACTTACAGTTCACAGTCTTTCCATCCCTTCTTGTCTTGTCTTCTCTTGCCTCGGCCCTTGGACCTCCTCCTTCAGAAGGAAAGTACCACAAGAAGGGCTGATGTGTGGGAGATGAGACCCACAATCCCAGCCAGTAACCTCTGATGTCACTTACCTTCCCACCCTCATCAGGTCCTGCCGGGGCCTGCAGAATGGGAAAAATGACAGAGAAGGGGTTATGGGGCAGTGCTGCATGTTGAGCTGCAGGAGCTGGGCCATTGACATGCCCAGCACAGCACAATCTACCTGCTATCACTCATGTTTAAAACAGACACAACATCTCTTCTCTTGACCTTATCAAGCCTTCAGTCAGGAGCTGATTGCAGCAGGCAGAGAGAAGGCAGAGGCAGCAAAGGGGCTGGTCAGCTTGGGTGACTATCCTGGGGATGTGACATTTTGCCAGTGAGGCTGGGGGAGGGCAAGTTCAGTCTTAGCTGCTCTCAGTGACAGCTTTCACATCTTGTAGTTAAACAAGGTGCAACACCCTGAGTAACAAACACGGGGGATTTGCTGACAAGTCTTGGTAGTGGGTTCTCAGCCATGACACACCTCCCCCGTGGGGGTCACAGCCAGGACATCTGCCATGACTACATTAACTACAAAAGGGAGCAATGCACAGGTGTGGAAAGTGGATTAGGAAGAAGCCAAAAACTGCTGCAGAAGGCAGTCTGCACAAGTGCTCATAGGAGATCCCCTGGAAGTTACCCTAGGTAGGAAAACAAAAAAAGACTTAGGAAATTCCCTGCATGGGAAATAGCTGGAAGCAGAAAGGGAGGCAAGTAACACATCTGCTTCTTCCCACTCCCCCTTCTGCAGCTACTGACAGACATTCCAGACAGAGACTGTGTGAAGCTGGATCTGCTCCAGTATACAGCTGCTCATAAAACTGCAGGGGAATACCAATCTGGGAATCCTCAGGATCTTCCAGGCAAGGATCATGTCTAATGGCTGCCCAGCAGGACACTCATCCCCCGGTTTTCACAACACTAAATCCCCCTTGGATCATGATGAAGAGTGATTAGCAGGAACCCCCCAGGCAGGCAATGCTGGAGTCTCTCTGGCAAGGACCAGCTGCTGCACTGGCAGGCAGCACTGGAGCTACTCCCACAGCATTGCAGTCCTCAGGCAGAGGCCCCGTCCTGCCCAGGCTTTCACCACTTTTGGGACACAGTGAGCACCCCAAGGGATTGACCAGCTGCCAGGAGTCTGTGGCAGGTTGGTGCTGCACATCCATTCCAGGCCACCACTGCATATCCAGCCCAGGTTGGCACTGTGTGTTTTAAGCTATCATTTGTTGGCTTGGATGTAAACCTCTGCTGTACCCCCAGGTCTGTGTGGGGCAGCCTCCCTTAAATGGTGGCCTAAGGCTCAGCTGTTGAGCTTTCTCTTTGGGCCACAGTCACATTCAAGCATGCCAAGCCGTGGAGCTCCCCACTGAGTCACCACTTTGGATATGCTGTCACACACCAAAGAGCTGCCTCAGAACCATCAGCCTTGCTCCACTACCCACAGGCAGATCCCCTGGCTAAAGGAGCATCCACCAGGCATGCCAAGGCAGCTGCAGGATGGGGAGCACAGCCCTGCAGACGGTGCATTGTGCCTGACCTGTCTGCACCATGGCACGCACCCCGTCATCTGCGGGGAGCAGTGCAGAGATGTGCTGCAGCCTGCAGCTGAACAAAGGCCACCCTAGTGCAGAGACAGCGAGAAGGGGTGCCAGCACAGCCAGGGTGCTCACAGGACACCCCTGTCCCACACAGGGTGAGCTGGCAGGGCTGCTCTTGCTGGACGCCAGGAGTCCCTACCTGCACTCGCACTGCTTGTGCTCGGTGAACGCCATCTCCACATAGGGTGCCTCCCCATTCGGCTTTATCTTCAGGAGCTGAAAGAAGAGCAAAGGTTACTTCTCAGGCAGTGGCAGGAGGGGGCTGGAAAGACTCCTGCACCACTGCCTTGCCACCCCAGGCTCTTGGGAAGATGCATGTCTAACCTGTTCCTTGGGACCTCCGACTACAGAGAGTCACCTCCACACGCAGGCAGTGCTGGCCAGGCCCAGCTGCCCTGGCAGCTTGGGAGGCTCTGCTAGTGCTGCCCCATGTCTTCAGGGCTTTAAGTCCCGTGGTCTTGGGATCTCCCAGCCTTAGAAAAGATTTTTCAGTCTCTGCCCTTCTGGAGAATTTTCACGTTTGACCCTTTTGCACACCTCCCTTCTCTGACAGAAATATCCTCCCAGTCATGTTTTTCAGACCAATCCCATTGCTGCTGCCTCCTCCTGGAACCCTTTCCTACAGCGCTGAGTTGGAATTGACTGGAGTCAGTACCACAGTGCCTCCTCAGTCCAGGGGTACAGGGTACGCCCTGTCACATGTCACAGCCCAGCCTGAAGTTCAGGCTGGACATCCAAGGGCCTTACAGTGTACATTCATCATTGGTGTGATCCACACTAGCCCCTGCAAAAGTGTCTGGCATTTCCACCCTGTACACAGCAGCAGGATCCCTCCCATAGAGGGAGACCTGTGCCTGGGGAGCTGCCTCCTGTTCACACCAGGCTTTTGATCCACCTCAGCCAAGAGCTTTTGGAAACTGCCATCCTGCCTTCCAACACACTTTCAACCTCATAGAGACCAAAATCGTTGGTGACTTATTGCAGGCATTCCCTAGTCCATCACCCATGGCAAAGCAGAGCGTTTCCCTGGTCCCTGCAGTAGGCTGATCTGTGGCAGCTCAGTGCAAGGGCTGCAGTGTGAGGACAGCTGCTGCCTGGTACACGGGGAAGAGTTGAATGGCCCAGTATCTCCCACCCCACATTTCACAGCTCACACAGTGGTGACTGAAAATGTGGTTGGCTCAGCCCTTCATGCTCACCAGCCCCCAGTGTGGGGGCATTCATGTCAGCACCACCCCAAGCATCACCTGATAGAGGAAAGCCTCACTACCCCCTTTGATTCAAGGGCAGTACCTACTTTATCCCAGCAGGCAGTCACAGGCAACTGGAACACCCCCCAGCCCCACCACAGGACAGGAAAGGTCTGGGAAAATGACAGCAATGTGCAAGACAGACCACACAGAGAGAAGTTGGGGAAGGAGGGAGGGAGGCCAGTACCTCCAGGCGTGACACTTGACCTCAGGGGCAAGCCCAAAGAGCAGGCAGAGGGACCCTACTGGCTTGGCATGTATTTGAGCAGTCGTAAGTCCTCTCCTTGCTAGCCACACTGCTACAATGTCTAGAGGATGCAAAGCTGCAAGTTCACCTTGCCGGCGCTTGGTGAGCAGCCCCGGCCCAGCCCCGGCCCCGCAGCAGCCGCACACATGTACCTGCATGGTGACCGTGCTTGTCTCCACGGGGACGCAGCGGAGACCCTCGTCCCCACAACAGCCTCCACAGCGCTGCAGGGACACGCAGGAGGGTCTGAAAATGTACTCCACCTCGTTGGGGAATTCGGTAATGACGTCCACCAGCTGCTCCAGAGGCCGGCAGAAACTACGATTCCAGATCTCCCGAAAGGACAGGACTGCAAGAGGCAGGGACAGGGACTATAAGAAGGCGCCCAGAGAGGCAGAGCCCAGCCGGGCCGCTGCCGGGACAGGCGCAGCAGCCGCGGCGGGGTCCTGCAGCCATCACGGAGCACAGGGCAGCAAAGGACCACCTTGTGCTCCCAGTAAGTCCGTCACCGTGCTGTGCACATGGCAGTGCGGGGGCTCACACAGCCACCCCGACGGGCTCCTTCTCCCTCTATCCGCCAGCTCTGTCTCCTGCCCAGGCACTCTGCTCACCCCCGACCTCCGCCGCCAAGGGGCTACCCTGCTCCTCGCAGCTCGCCCGGCCGGACAGCCGTGCCCTGGGGCTTTCCAGCAGGGAGAGCTGAAGCGGAGCGCTCCCACCCGGGACCCCGCATGCCGGCACCGGAGGGGCGGCAGTCCGGGGATGGAGCTGCGCTCCGCTCCGGCCCGCGGCGTGCCCGGTGCCCGAGGAGGGCTGCGGGAATCAGGTTGCTCCGAGCCTCGGCACGGCTCCCCGCTGCCTCCCCGGTTGTCACCACGCGAATCCGGAGGTAACACAGCCGCGGGTGGTACCCAGCGCGCCCCGGCCTTACGCGAAGACCTTCGTGGGTTGCTGCCCCCTCCTAGCCGGGGCACCGGGGGCCGCCCACTGCCAACTCACCGGGCGACTCTGTGCTGGCGGTCCCCCGTTCCTTCGGGGCCTGCAGGGAGGGAAAAGCGAGCTCTGGAGGGGCAGCACGGGGTGCCCCGCCGCCGCCCC
>VWZP01007205.1:605717-643247 GCA_013396995.1 Dicaeum eximium
AGGTGCCCGGCCCCGGCGGCCGCGGGGACGGCCGGTGCTGCCGGCGCGGCGGAGCCCCCTCCTCCAGCGCTCCCGCACCGCCTCCGGCCATTACTGCACCGGGCTGCCCCGGCGCTCCTGTTCACCGTCCCATGCCCGGTGAACCCCCGGCCGGCGGGAACCACCGGGGCTGTGTTGAGCTTCTCGGCTTGCTGTTTTCGCTGCCCCATGCCCATCCATCCATTCTGTGCCCACCTGGCTCCCCTGTCCTCATAAAACAGCCCCTTTCCCACCTATCCTGTTAATTCCTCTACTGATGCCCTGTTCCCACTCAGACTTCCCGTGACTGTCCACCCACCCCCTTCCCCCTCAAACTGCCCTGTGCCTGTTCCATCAGCCCCTGCCGTCGGACCTCTGCCAGAGGGTTTCCAGCCCCCCCTAGCCCCAGGGACAGCATCCCGGTTCTGGTCTTCAGCTCGGAAGTGATGGGGGCACAGCAGGTCTGGGGTCAAACCCTGCTGCCAACCCAAAGGAGCTCTGTTGGCCTTTTCTGTTCTATTTTTAAGCCCCAGAGGCCAGGGAAGCTGGAACTATGGGAGGTGTGATGAGATGCCAACAGGCAACACGATCCCCCGTGGGCTGCGGGTCCCAGGAAAATAACGGGCTCTGTGTCCGTGCCAGGATTCACGTTTCTGTCCTCCTGGGAGAGTGGGGAGGCGCTTCAGGGCTTCCCTACCCAGCACCATGTGAGGTCTGTCCCTGCAGCATGAGGATGCCAGTGGCCTGTTCCCAGCCCTGTGGGATCTGTCCCCAGGGGATGCAGGACATATACCAGCTGCCTGTCCTCAGTCCTGCTGGGCCATGCAAGTGGCAGTGACTCAGGCACCAGCAGGAGCTGAGCTCAGTTAGGAGCTTCCAGGTATTGGTACCATAGAGTGTGTGACAAAGCTGCTGGAGCAAGGCCTGGCAAATTAGCATGGAGATGCTGCCGAGATAAGCACATAGAAATCCCAGCCCCACCGTGGGGAGGGTGTGCTGCAGTTCCTCACTCAGCAGCACAGCCCCAGCACAGCAGCTGCCGGGGGCTGCTGTGGCAGCGTGCAGTTCATACTCCTTCTCCTGGCTGGGCAGCACAGAGCAGGTAACATCCTTAATGTGATGACTGGAGCATGTGGTCTCCCTCTGGCACGCTACAGACCCTCCTGGGCCAAGGGGACCCCCTTCCCACTTCCCCGGGGATGGCTGTGGGATGTAGAGAGCATTTCCTCCCACTCCAGAGCAGAGGCCGCCTGGAGCAGCAGCTGCTGCCAACTCACTGGACAGACAGAATCCTGTTATTGCAAAGACCGTGACCACACAGGGCCTCATGCCTGTCCTTGCAGGAAGGTCCCTTGGGGCCACCTCTCAGACACAAGGCCAGCCTCTGGCACTGGAGCAAAGGGCTCTCCCCCAGGAGCTGTGTGGCTGGGGAGACCAGCCCTTAACTGCTGAGCGCAGTCCTGTTCCTGGTCTGAAGCTATTTCCTCAGAGGCCTTGGGCAGAGTTTACATTCCTGGGATGAACATCCACTTTCTAGGCAGTGTGGAACAGAACAGGAGAAGAGGAATAATATTTGGACACCGGTAACCTGTGATCAGCAACATCCTCCTGCATATGGGAGAAACATCAAGCTGGCTGGGGTCACAGCAGCTTGCTTTCCCCTCTGCCATGCTCTCCCCTGGGGGGTCAAATCTGCCCTTCCCCAGCTGCAGGATAGGGCTGGAGGTCAATGCTATAAATGCAGCAGCATGTCCCTCGTGCCGCCTCCCACTCGGCTCTGGGGAGCAGAGTTACGCACTTTGGGAACAAGGGACAGAGGAAGCTCAAGGAACCAGCCAGGGACAGAAGGCAAATAGAGACATTTCTTTAAAGAGCAAATGCCCCCCCTGCAGCCAGCCCCATGCAGTGGCTGAGGACTGAGAGCATCACCTGGAATATGGCCCTGCCTGCCTGTGCCAGCTCCCTGCCCTGCTCCGGAGCTGAGGAAGGAGGTGGGTGGGAATGATGGTGTGTCCTTGCTGTGGGTGAGCTCTGGCTGTCAGGTGGGGAAGGCCAGCCTGGCACCCAGAAGCAAACATGCCATGGCACAGCCCTGCCAGGGAACAGGGTCACCTCCGTGCCTCCTACACCTTCAGGATGAGGGGCAAGAGCAGGGGCCCTGACTGCCCACAAGCACTGAAGGAGCCCAGAGCAAGCAGCTGCTCTTCCCCGCAAAACCCCACCCTGCTCATTGCAGGCAAGGTCCCTCTTAAGTAATCTCTTCTATAAAACAGCCCCGTTTCAGCATCAGAGTTCTCTCATGGGCATCTTATACCCTGCAAAATCCCACCTTTGGCATCTCACGTGGAAAGAACCCATCAAAAACTTGTCCCTGCATCATTCTTAAGCTAACTGTGGCCAGGACCTCCTGTGTCAGACCTGAAGCCCGCAGAGAACACCTCTGAAATCCTCAGGGCATTATTTTTGTTCTGCTGCTATTTAGGACACAGAACTCAGTCTCATCAAAGCTATAGGCTTCTACCAAGGCAAGGGCCAGTCCATCCATGATCCAGTGCCCAGCACTGTCACTCTCTTGTGTTTGAGTAGGCAAGAACCCCACCAGCAGCTCCCTACGTCCTACATTGTGACAGGACTCCTGAGGTCAAAGCAGCATGAGGATGTAGGGCACTGGGCTCCTCACACCTGCCCGTCATCCCAGAGCCCCCATGTCTCACCCTCCCTGTTTCATTTGATTGCGTCCTCTGGTTCTGTGATCTCTTCTTAGAGAGTCTCCTAAGCTCCACTGCCAGTGAGCCAGTCCATAGCTAGAACTGAGACAAACCAGGTCAATCATCTGCAGTTTGTATCTCCACAGGGAGAATGAGGATGGGGAATGGTCTGGCTGGGGCATCCCCAGCTCCAACCTCTTGGCACAGGTAACCCAGGCCTCTCTCTCAGGAGACTGCTGCTGACTTCTGACAAATGCAGGGCTCTCCAGTGCCTTTGCAGGCAAGCAGAGCTGCACCTGCAACAGTCACTGCTGCTCTTCAAGGAAACAGCTTGCAAACAACCTGCCTGGGCACCTGGGCCCTGAAGGACACCTCAGAGTTGTGCTGCAGCAGCTCTGACTCTGAGATGCCCTCGGCAGCACATCCCCTGTCCCTGGTGACTGGCTGTGGTGGCGTCAGTGCCTCTCCCAGCCCAGGTGCGCAGGGGGATGTGTTTGCTGAGGGGGAGGCTGACAATAGGGGGAAATGGGCCGGGCTGTGCACCCCCATGGTGGTGGCTCACGGCCCCGGCCGCTGCTGCCCGCGGCAGGCGGAAGCGTCCGGCCTTAGTCAGCCCCGGCCGCACGTGGCAGGAACTCTGCTGTTTGTTTTGGTTCCTGCGGAGGGGAGCTCAGCCTCCCTGGGGACCCACAACCCAAACTGCAAGCACCTGACAGTCCAGCCCCATGCCTGGGGACACCAGGGTCTGGTCCCCACGGGTCACGGCTGGCCTAGGTCAGACATGAGTTTTGGAGGGACATGGAATGAGCAGCAGGGCTGCCTGAGAGCGCTCCTGGCAGAGAACCCAGGCAAGGGGAATCCTTGGCAAGCCTGGGTACTGCTTTCAGACATTAGTCCCTCGTGGGGACAGGGAGGAGGCTACCAAGAAGAATGTCCCTGAGACTGCCAGACCCAAGCCCTGGGAAGCCACAGCCCTCATCCAGCCAGTGTTCCAGGAACGGATCAACAGACCCAGTGCCACTCAGCTGAGTGCTCAGTGGCCAGCGGCTGGGCAGCCCCACGCTGCAGGGACTGGCCAGGCCACGGGTGTTTGCAGAAAAGCACGGCCCTGGAGCAGGGTGAGGCACTGGAGAGCCACACCACAGCCTCAAGCATACGTGGGCACCTACAGGTAAGCATTCTGTCAGCAGCCCGGCAGCAAGCACAGTCACCGTGCCAGAGCAACAGCCCCGTGCACACCAAGTGCCTGAGAGACCAGAGCAGGGAGCAGAGACAGTAACCACAGCACAGCTCACCCTGCTCTGCCCAAGCTCCTCTCCTGCAGCCCTGGGTAGGAGCTGCGGCTTCAAGTCCCAGAAAGCCTGCAGGAATTTCTCTCCAGCAGCTGTGGAGTGTTGTGCTTGGGAAAAACAAGGCTGAGAGCAGGACGGACTGGTGCAGCAGTGTGCATGACCTTCTGCCACCGGCAGAGACAGAACGCCCTGGCCCCGCACGGGCTGGAGGCGCAGGGTATGGCAGCCGTGGGAGGGGTGAGATTCTCCCAGCGGGAGCAGAGCAGCCCTCTCCTCAGGAAAGAGACAGAGATTACTTTTCCACCACAGAACCAAGCATATTCTGCACATTTATCACATTTCATCTGCCCTGGGGGAAAGGGCACCGAGCACTGAACAAAGAAGAGAGGCACACAGGCACGAACTGGCCGCTGCTCTGCTGCTGCTGCTGCCCCTCGTCTCCAGCTTTCCCAGCCCAGCCGGTCGGTGGGCAGGGGCTGCCAGGCGCTTTTCTCCCCTGCCAAACTGGAACCCGATCCACACCCAGCCCAGAGCTTCTGGCCGCTTATCATGTGGATGCAGTTCTCCTGCTTTTAGTTGTCATAATATTGACACAAAGCAAAATAATAGTGATGGCGAGACTCTGCCTGGCTCTGGAAGGCAAACAGGCAAGGAGACGGGGAGCAGCAGGCTCCGCTATTGTGTGGGACAGGGCAGCAGCCGGGGCCGCTTCCAAGCTCTGCTCCTCAGCATCACTCCTGCTGATAAGAGGGAGATGTGGGATGCGGGCGGAGGGGGAATATAAACTCCACAGCACGCTCTCCCTGCTGAGCAGAGTGAACGTGTGTATCGGCAGGGCTTCATCCCAGAGGCTTTCCTAGAATGTGGGTGGAGGAGTGGCTCATCTCTCCCTTTCCCTGAAACCTGGCAGCCGCTGAATAGCTGCCATCACCCGCGGCAGACAATGAGCAAAGCGAGCCCGGGGCCAGCTGCAGCGCCGGGAGCAGAGGAACTGCGGGGAGCTGGCTGGTGACCAGGAAGCAGCCCAGACTGCTGGTGTCATGGACCCCTTGGTGACCACAAAGCGTCCGGGACACACTTTGTCTCACTCCAAGGGCCTGGCTTCCTGCAGCCACACCAGGTTTGCTCCGGGGCTTCTCTGAAGCCAGCCCGGGGGGATGAGCCCCCAGCAGCACCTCCTGTGTGGCACAGCCAGCGTGCCATGCACCCTCGAAGTGGTGGCAGGGCCACAGCCAACACCTGCATGGTGCCACTGAGCTTTCTGAGCACTCGGGCCTTTGGTGGCAGCGAAGAAAGCCAACACCTTTTCAGGGTATGAAGGTCCAGGACGCTAATAGCAATGCTGAGGACAACAGCTCCCACCCAGCTCTGCAGCATGCTCTCTCATCCCGTGCTAGAGCTTGTTTTCCTACATGACATGCAGTGACTTCCCACACTTCCCTCACCTCTTCCTGACCAGCCTGGCCTTTGAACCAGCTGCCTCCAGCTGCCTGTATCACGAGGGGAGACCTGGGCTACTGCCATAGATGAATGAGCCGACGAGTGAGGCTCCACATCCAGGGCAGGCATTTAGACACCAGCTTCCCATGCCTCTCCCAGGGGCTGGGAAGAGCAAGAGGCAGCCCAGCCTGGGCTGCTTCCACAACAAGCAGTAGAAAAACCATCCTGCTTCCAGTCTTGGTCTCTATTTTTAAGGCTCCTAAAAGGAGTGGGGTGCAAATTACAAACTTGCTGGCAGGAGAGACGGTCCCTGGGCCGGATTCAGAACCGCCTACTCATTTTCCATAGGGATTTTGTGGACTCCATTGGTACCGCAAGGGTCTGGCTATGGGCTTGGCCTGCCTGTGTATGCTGTGCTGACGTGAGGATGAGACAGCTGCCATTTTCCAGGCTGAGACAAGCGCACGTACACGCAGGCGGCCAGGCCAGGAGCTGCACCAAACCCTTTGCTAACCTGAGGTACCGAATCCATCCTGTTATTCCCCTTAGCAATCCCTGCTTGTTTCCCCTTGGCCACCCAGGCAGTTATGGCAGCCAGGCTTTCCTGAGGATGACCACTTTCGGAGACAGTTGTTACCAGAGTCATCAGAGAAGACCAGCAGAACACACGCCCTGGTACCTGCAGCTCAGACGTGAATTTCAAGCATGCCAAAACTGCCGATGACTCAGACAGACAACGTGTGCGTGCTCCTGAAAAGCCACAGAGCTCAGCTTCCCAGCTATTCACGTACCTGCATTTGATCAGCAGCTGTTTGTTTGGGCTTTTTGTCTTCTTTGCCTGGAAGCTTGAGTTTTAAACATGCATTCCACACTCAGTTCAGCTCATCATTTCCATCTCCTTCACTTACTAAGTGACCTACTTTCTCCCCTGTAACACACAGAAAACACTGGTTTGGGCTCCCCTCAGCAGATTCATTCCTGCCTCTACATCTGTGACTGCAAGAGCTTTGGTCTTGATTTATTTTTGTCTCAGGCCTTTGAACACGGGTTTTCTAAAGAGCAATCATGTCCCACCAAAGATGCCTTAGTGCACCCTTCCCCTTAGACTGTGCTTTGTGTTCCCCCAACACCCATGCACTGTGATCTCCTTAACTCAGTCACCTGTGCTCAGCGAGTGCCTTAGGCACCCAGCAGTAATGCTGCTTCTTCCCGTGCCATCCACCCAGCCTTCACAGTCCATGCTGAGCCTGCCCTGCTGCTCCTGCTGGGCCATGGCTCAGCTGGCTCTCCTCTGCTGGCTCCTTTTCTTCCCCTGTGCTGAGCATGAGCAGCTCACTTTGCTTACCCAACTCTTGCAGATGAGTCCAATTACTGGAGTTCAGCAAACTGATTCCCCTCCCTGGCATTTTATCCAGCCCACTTATCCGCTGAGAGTTTTTAATCCAAACAGCCTCCCAGCACACGATGTTCCAGTGCTCCCAGGCTCTACCCAGCCTCTGTCCTGCATTGTCCTCCCTCACATGAGCACTTGGGGGATGACATTCAGCCCCCAGGGATGCAGAATTCCCTGGGCAGAGGGAAGCAGTGTCTCCAGCAGTCAGCCCTGATGGCAGGGAGCAGGTTGCCATCCTGGCAGTACCTGGCAGCTCTCCAAGGAGGTGAGACAGTTTTCAGCTCCTCTGCAGGCCCATAAAACGTCCTGCCATGCTCGGCTGGCCAGCTCAATCCCTGCTCAGCTCTTTTGTCCACATCACCAGCCCTGTCTGCAGCTGTGTCAGCCTCCTTGCTTGCTTGTGCACCAGCTGGGAATCTGCACCACCAACTCTGCCCAGGGAGCACCCTGGAAGGGAAGGAGGGTGGGCCGTGCAGGAGACAGTTCCCTGTGGCTGTGGCAGCAGAGGGGGGTCCTGCTCCAGAACACCCAGGAGCCATGGACCACCAGGTGAGACTCCTTCCAGCTGCACAGGGCTGCCCCTCCCCACCCCCCATCGTTTCTGCCACAGTGCCACAGCCTGCAAGGCAGTGGGATTTTAGCAGAGTACACCAGGGCACCAACAGGGGTCTTTCCTTCCTCACTTGCCATACACTCCTTGTGCTGTCTTTGTTGCCCACCCTCCTCCTCAATCCCTCCTTTTCAGTCCTGCTGGGCAGTCCTTGTCTAACTCATTGGGTCCTGACAGCAGCTGGTTGGTGACAGTTGGATGTCTGGTAGCCATGGTCCCGCTGAGCAGCCTGGGGCCAGCCTCGCGGCTCTCCAGAGAGCCACAGGTTTTGGCTCAGCTCAGCTATGCAGAGCTAACAGCTCCTGAAATGCCCATTCAGAGGCTTTCATTCATGAAACACAAGGCAGCAGACCAAGTGCAGGACTCTGTCCCTCAAGGGACACCAGACTGCCAGCTGCCCAAACGAGCTGTGGCAGCCATGCTCGGCAGAAAGTGCTGTAGGGAAAAGAACAGAAACAGCACAAATGGGAAAAGCTCTGCAGCCTGGCAAAGCGCTGGGAAAAAACTGTCCTGCAACAGTTACTGGGACCAAAGCAGGGAATGTAAACAGCCCAGCATCCACAAGGAGGTCATAACCTCAGAGCCCGGTTTCCCTTCCTCTTCTCCATCCTGCCTAATCTCCAAGAGCTGCTCTGTTTACTAGCAAGATAAGTAAACAAACAAAGGAAAGCTCCAACGCAGTGATTTTTATTTTTCTGGCCAATCCACAGGTCCCAGTCCCTGGGTGCAGGAGTGGGAGCTGTTTCTGCACACCGAGGCCGCTGGCACAGAGCACTGCAGGACCAGCAGCAGGCACAGGCAGCCTCCCCAGCCCTGCCTCTAAGTGGCTGTGCACAGGGGCAAAGGGGGAATGGGCTTTCCCTGCACAAATGCAGAGCTGGGCAGACCTTGCTCCAGGGCCTCCGATTTATGCACCAGGGAAGGAAACATACACCTAAATCTGGGGAGAAGGAGGAGACAAGGCAGAGGGGAGCCAGGACGTACCCAGTTGGCACAGTGGGGCCCAGCGCAGTGGAGCCATAGCTAGGCAAACCCTGTCACCCTCTACTGACTTTCTCCAGGGGCAAAGGATGGGACAAGCTCATCACAGAGTGAAACTCTGACTTCCATCCAGGGCTGCAGCACCCCCCAAGTACATCCAGCCAAACCCAGATGCACGGCCTTTTGCCAGGCATTGGAGGGGTACAGGGAGCTTCCTTCCCCAGGCTGCTGGGCTCTCTGGCTCCCAGGCACACAGGGGCACTTGAGGAAAAGAGAGGGATGGAAGGACTCTCCAGGCTTTGGGTGCATTAAGTCCTCAGAGCCATCACACCAGCTGTTGGTATTTGCTGGGGACCCAACAGTCCCTGGGCAGGAGGTGGCTGTAGGGTGAGTCCTCAGCTAACCAGAGAACTCAAAGGTGTCATGAACATCCAAGGCCCTACAGGCCTCGGCATGATGCAACCACCGAAATCTTCCAGCATAAACTCGTTTGCTTTTCTTTCCTAATCTCAAACAACAGGACACAGAGCAGAGCGATAGAGTAAAGCAGTACCGCAGTGGGAACTATTCCATGGCTCCTGTCTGTTCCCTGGACACACTGCTCCAGGAACTCGACACAAAGGAGCTACATTCCTGCCTTATCCAGGCCCGGTTCTGGCTCTGCCAGCAAGAACAATCGGGCTGCCAGGAACTGCGCCCTTCCCGGCCCGTTTGCTTTGGCGCCCCACCGCGAGCCCGCCTCAGCCGGCGGCCCCGCCCACCGCCGCACGCGCCTCTCATTGGCTCAGCCGCCGCCGGGGGCGGGCACAGCTCGGCAGTCTCCGCCAATGGAGCGGCGGGGGGCGGAAGCGGAAGTAGGAGTGCGCCGCCATGCCGGGCGCCGCGGAGCGCGGCTCGGAGCTCTCGGAGCAGATCGAGGCCTTCGCGGCGCGGCTGCGGCGGGGCGGGGAGCGGCCGCGCTCCGAGGACACGGCTCGGCAGACGCTGTCGCTGCTGCGGAAGATCGTCGGGCACGGGCGATGGAGCCGGGCCGGTGAGGGCCGGGCGGCGGCGGGCGGACGCGGCGCTGTCCCCGGGCGGGCGCGGCTCCCGCGGCGGCGGGGCGGGTCGCGGCTGTCGGGTGCGGAGGGATCCGCGCGGCCGGGGCAGGCCCCACGGGGCACCGCTGGCCCTGAGGCTGGCGGGAGCTGGGGCCTCGCCGGCAGCGAGCGGCGATTGGCGGTGCCTGTCCTGCCGCGGCGGGCCCCCCCAGCCTGCTGCGCTCACGGGCGGCGGCACCGCGGGAGCTGCCCCGCTCCGGCCGGGCTCTCCCCTCAGCGGCCTCAGTCCGAGCACGGACCTTTGCAGCAGCACACGGTTTCCTCTTTCAAAGGAAAGACCAAATGCGCTGCCGATGGTCTTGCCTTAAGTCCGTGTTGTGTCCAAGCGTTTCCGACTGCAAAACGCAGCAGTGGAACCGGCTGCGTTGTGAGGCGCTCTCTGCTCGCCCCTTCATGTTGTTTCTTGGTGCCGTGGTCCTTGTGCTGGGGCAGCTGCTGGCCCTGGGATGTTGAGGGAAGTGCACTGGCTTGATGCTCGCATGGGCTTGCTCTGGGCAGCGATAATCAAGGCCCTCCCCTTCTTTAGGGGAGCTCATGGATCTGATCCGGACAGAGGGCCAGAGGATGACAGCAGCCCAGCCGTCGGAGACAACTGTGGGCAACATGGTGCGCCGAGTATTGAAGGTCATTCGTGAGGAATATGGCAGGTAAAGTGCCCTTCTTGCTTCCTGTACCTCTCTGAAAGCCAAGAACTGCCCTTTTGAGACGCTTCTGTAAAACCCCTTTAGTTTCCATCACTCCCTTTTCCCACCTCTCTAAGAGAGGCATTCAGGGAGTTTAACACCAAAGGAAACCCTGTCGTTTCCACCGTGGGTGATGACATTACCTCTTTAGAAACTACTCCGTGTATGCGTTGTGAGTGCATGAGAACAGTCTGTGCCCTGGCCTTGGGTTGTTCTCTCTGTCTGTGCCCAGGGGGTATCCTCCATCCCACTGGAGCAGTAGCCTCGAGCCTGCTCCTTGTCTATGGACAGCAGTGTTTGCACATGACTTAAGAAGGCATTTTCTGGCAGACATTTGGGTGTTCTTCTGCCAGGACAGCTATGGAGACTCTTGGGTGTGCCTCCTGTGGGTGGCTTTCCTTCCTGTCTCTTCACACCCAGATGTGCCACGCTGTGGGGACAGTGCTCAGCCTGGCTGTGGCCCTGTGCTCTGTCCTGAGGCTGAAGAGGCCACTTCTCTCCACAGGCTTCATGGGCGCAGTGAGGAGAGTGACCAGCAAGAATCCCTGCACAAACTCCTGACTTCTGGAGGACTGAGCGAAGATTTCAGAACCCCTTACCCCTCCCTCAGAGCTAATGTTATTGAAGCTATTAATGAGATGCTAATTGAGCTAGGTATGGATGGGTCTTAATTGCTCCTGAGTGAAGATTTTTATGGGATGGGACTGATGCTTCCCCCTTCTCTAGGTGAAATAAAACAGTAAGGATCTGGGAGGCTTAATCTGAAGGAACCAAGGGACTGAAGCCCTGCTGCTCCCAGGACTTAGTTTTAAGTCCTCTTTGGCTTACGGGGAGATGAGTAGATTGTGGAATGAGCAGTATTGGGGGCTGTAGGCCTGTGCTCTTGGTCTTCTGGGAAGTTCTGAGTCCTGTGAAGAAGAATGTAAAATCCCTATGCACATATAACCTGACCCTTGTCACAAAGAACTGTGATACAATTTTCTTCTTCTGCAATTCTTGTGACAATTCAGGCATCTGACCCACCTTCTGAGGCCCAAGCTGCCCCGCTATTGAACTACAGAACTGTTGAAGTTTTGTGGGTCTCGTGGTTATCTGGAGTAGTGCTTACACAAACCGCTCCCTCACAATGGAATTTTCAGTACAGCTATTTTTATATGTAGTGAGGGTATAGCTAGGGAGCATGGGGCATTCAAGGGCCAGCTTCTTGGTTCCACTCCACTGGCAAAAAGAATGGGGAGAAAAGCTGCTCCTGCTCTACCAGTGCTAATAACATTGCTTTAGTGAAAAATGATCTTGTTGGAGCACAGTCCTAGCAGCCAAATGTTGCTTTTGCTGGCTGCTTTTACACCCACGTCTTCCTTCTGTGACAGAGGGCACCACCGACAACATTGCCATGCAGGCACTGGAGCACATCCACTCCAATGAGGTGATCATGACCATCGGCTACTCACGCACCGTTGAGGCCTTCCTGAAGGAAGCCGCTCGCAAGCGCAAGTTCCAGGTCATCGTGGCAGAGTGTGCGCCCTTCTGCCAGGTAAGGCCTGGGCTGGCTGGACCATATTGTCCCGCACATTCTTACTGAAATCTTGTGTCTGGAATCAAGATGAACATTATGGAAATTCCTCTGCAGCTGAGAGATTAGAGACAGCTCGTTATCCTACCCCAGCATCCTTGAGTTGAAGGGCTGTGTTCAGGTTTCATCACTTGGTATTTTTGCAGTTCAGACAAGAATTGAGTGCTGATACCTTTACAATTACACTGCAGGAGCTATGTCACAGGGAACCAATTGCATTCTCCCTCTTTTTAGGGTCATGAAATGGCTGTCCGACTGTCTAAGGAGAATATTGAAACTACTGTCATGAGTGATGCAGCTATTTTTGCTGTCATGTCTCGAGTCAACAAGGTAAGGAGGGCTCCACTGGAGGAGAGTTCATGGCAGGTTGGGTGCTTAGGCCTCTCAAATCAGCTGCAAGTGAAGTGTTTCTTCACTGAAGACTCAAAAATTGTAATAGTCCCTGTTCAGTGCTGGGGTGGAGATTCAGTGTGGAACTCAAAGTCAGTAGGATGACTGACTGAATGGTGATAGGTTTTTCTGGCTTAGTGGTTACTGTTACAAGAGACCCTCAAAGGATTAACCTCCATTTTCAAAGGAGATGGAACACAAAGCCGCATTTCCAAAGGGAAGAAACATCCCTTTGCCTGAAACAGAAAATGACTGATGAAGGGAATCATTAAGGTTTGTCTTGTTAAACAGACCTGTTCTGTACTTTTATAAACATGAAAACTTGGCACCCCAAGGTGGGGGAAAAAAAAAGTACTTGTAACATAGTCAAATCCAGCTACATCAGTTCTTATCTATATATTTTGAGCTGCTTTATATTATTCCCTCAACCATAATGCAAGGGAATTTTTGCTGTGAGTAGTCAAGTTACTTGTTCAAAGCTTACTTTGTAGGTTTGTACAACAGCAGGGACCACAGCCTAGGTTCTGCTTGATGTTCCCTGCAGTAGAACATTTGTCTTCTGAAGTTCTCTATGCTGGCCTCTCTGTGCTGGAGTCATGCTCTTGTTAGCGAGGAATGTCTCAGTGCAGAACCAGTGCCAGATGAAACAATCAGGCATTTAGCTGCCCTATAACTCCAGCCACTGCCTGGCTAGCTGTACTGACACAGTCCTCCTCCAGCTCGTCTGTCAGGGTCTGAGCCAGGATGTGTTCCTTTCCCAGTTTGCTGTGGAACATGCTATCCAGTTCTGATTTGCCCTTTTAAGGTCATCATTGGTACAAAGACAATCCTGGCCAACGGCGCCCTGATTGCTGTGAGTGGGACTCACACGCTGGCACTGGCAGCTAAACACCACTCCACTCCACTCATCGTGTGTGCCCCCATGTTCAAGCTTTCTCCACAGGTAAGTACAGCAGCTCTTCAGGACTGCACCTGCAGGGGCTTTTACTTGTGGGAGCTTAGGGTGCAGAGCACCATCTGTCCCAAGGCAAGGTGAGTGAGTGAGTAATTTTCCCCATCTAGTGCTGTCACTTCTGATAGGAGATCCTCACCCACATCTGGCACACCTCAGGATCTCCTTGAAGCACCTCTGTCACATGTGCAAAGCAGTACATTGGGTATAAGGATACAGACCACTGTCTAGACTGGTGAGACTGGCATTGCCATACTTACTTTCCTCATGACAGATTTCAGTTTATACCATTAGTGTTGAAAGGCAGAGAATGTAGAATGAGACATTCAAAACCCTTTCTTACACACAGTACTTTTTCCATCTTGTCAATATGAAGTTGCAGACTGAGGAAGTCACTCCTCCAGATCACTAGGCTTTGATAAGGGCAGCCACATCATAGAAGGCTCTAAAAACTTTGAGGAAAAAACCTTTCACCTGTAAATGTTAGAGAGGTTCTAGATGCAAGCACTATGTAATTATTGTAAGCAGAGTTAATATCACCTGGCAAGTCATCTTCCTCTGCATTAGTTCCTTCCAGTGGCAGGATCTGTTTGCACAACGATAATCAGGTAGGGGTTTTTTCCTGATTTTATTTACTCTTTCTCATTTAGTTCCCTAATGAAGAAGATTCATTCCACAAGTTTGTGTCACCACAGGAAGTGCTGCCATTCACAGAAGGTACTGGCTATTCTTTATACATGTGGTCAAGCTGGTTTAGACTTTTTTTGTAACTCTTATAAAAAATTAAACATCAGACTGTGTTATAACCCAAGACAGAAAATCCTTTTTTACTGTCTTTGACAGAAGAGAGTTTTGTGCATCATCCAGTTTTATAACTGTATATTACATAGAAAAAAAGGATTTCTTTTGAACACTGACTTTGCAGTTTTGCTTCTGCTCTGAAAGAGTGTTTTATTATAGGATGGTGATAATGATGCCAGGTAGGTAGCAGTTTCCTGTGGGACAGGGCAGCAAGGGCAGCTTCCGTTCTTTCCTACAACTTCTTGAAACTTTGTTACATGATACAGCCATTGAAACAACAGTGTCTCTGCCATGGGCTTCCCACACAAGCACTGTCTTTAGAAAGACCTCACTGCCCAAGCCCATTTTCAGTTAGCAGTCTCTTTCAAAGCCCCACTTCTATGTGACAAAGGCTTTTGAAATGAAGATAGCAGGCTTGGCACCAGATTTTAGTTTTGGCCTTCTGAGCTCTTCTTTAAATAATAACTTTGGCAGTATCAAGATTCTTGTATTACATATTAGTAGGGTTTTTTGGCAATTAGTCAGTCTACATCAGAGGGGATCTGGGGTTTCTAGCAGAAAAAATGACCAGAAAATGAGTTTTGCCACTCATTCAAGATTGCTGTATACCTGTAATTCAATTACATCAGTGAAGAAGTTGGAAAGTATTCAGGATGTTCAAGTACTGACTTTAAGGTGGCATGTGCATAGCCAGTTTGTTCAGGGACTCCAGAAGGTGTGCAAAAGACTAAATGTACTTTGAGTTGCCCTGACTGATATTGCTGCTATTCACTTCACAGGGGAGATCCTGGCAAAAACCAACGTTCACTGCCCAGTGTTTGACTACGTCCCTCCGGAGCTCATTACTCTCTTCATTTCTAACATTGGGGGTAATGCACCTTCCTACATCTACCGCCTCATGAGTGAGCTCTACCATCCAGATGACTATGAACTCTAATCCTGTGAGAAGCACATCACCATTCAGACTCTTTTCATCTTTCTCTTTAGAAAGATCCAACAGTGAATTCAAGTGTATGTTGCAAAGACAGGTTGCTGTGGGGAGCCAGTGGGGAATTTGCTCAGCAATGTCTTTCCTACCCAAAAGCAAGAGAAGGCAGGGCTCTTGTACAGGTTTTTAACAAGCGGTGTCAAAAACCATGTGGAGCTGCTAACCCACTTTGATTTTGAAATAGCAAGGCATATATGTAACTCTGGGGCAGCTAAGCTGTTACTTCAAAGTACGCTGCAATAAAGGCTGTTTACAGTGATCTCACTGTGAAGCACATTTTCCACATGGAGTTGTTTTGTTTCTTTAACTAGCAGGAGTTTTACCAGTGTAGTGAGTTGCCTGCGCTCACTACATGATGCAGTAGCAGGCTTTACGGTGTTCTTTCACATGTAAATGTCATAGGAGTAAGAATCCATCAACAGTTGTCTTCAAAGTGGATATTTAATTATTTAGTTATTTCTGTGGGGCTAGGTGGGATTTGTGTTCTATTTAGAGATTTCTAAACTGCAAGGAGCTGGAGAAAGCAGCTGTGTGTGTCATTCATTGCCAAGCTAAGTGGTTCTTGATTCTAAGTTGGCCTACATATGCTATGAAGCTGGGTGATCCTTATTCCAACCACTGCCATGAGCCCAAGGAGTGAGTTTAGTGTGAACTTTATTAAGAAATACCTTCAAATTTTCGAAGTACTATAAAATACACTAATTAAAATTCCCCTCTCTTATTATGTAGAATTATGCTGTGCTTGCAGAAAAGAAGTGCTTTGCTTTAGTAACTGCCAGTGGCTGCAACTCCTTGCAGCCAACAGTCCAGCACTGACACAGGGCCCAGACTTACAACACTATTCCTTAATGCTGAAGATGCTTCTCCAGGCTCCAAGGGTGGGCTCTTCTTGCCATGTTTTCCTGGCTGGTCTCTGCTTCTTTGATCAGTAGTCAGAGAGCTTTGGTGACTGCACTGGCTCAGAACTTGGCTCCACGCAGGGCATTGTAGTCTGACAACAGGGCTCATGGATCATACCAATGCTTCTAGTGGTTGCAGTTTACAGTCTTAACTTTTTTTAAATAGGTTCTTTTTTTTTTTTCCAAATAGCTGCCATGCTCGTGCCATTTTCCTCAGTCTAGTCAAATTAGGTTTAGGCTGGAGAGAGAAAAATTAAGAAGCACAAGTCATTACTGAGTAAATAAGTTTCAGTGTTTCCATACTCTGCCCTAACACATTCATTCCCAAGTTAACATCTAATTCAAAGTCCCACCTAACTTTCAACAGAATCCAATTTAATAACAATAAAGCACAGTAATAGCAAAAGGGAGGAGTAATGATTTTGTTTTAAATTTAAATGTAACCTGATTTAAATATAATTGAAATGTAACCTTGTCTAGTGGAAGTCATTCCTGCTCATGGCAACTAGATGATCTTTAAGGTTCCTTCCAACCCAAACCATTCTATGATTTTATAATAAATGCTGCTATTCCCGTGCTTTATCCCCATTTTATAGCATCTTAAACTTTGGGAAAGTAAGCATTTGTTTAATTAGCATCTTTGCCACTAGCAGAATTTCAGAATTTCCATGTTTTCCAAATTTTACACATCAAAACTGCAAGCACTTTAAATGCATGCTTAACCTTAAGGACACTGTTCAAGTCAGTGTGACTATTCAAATAATATACGGTAAGATCCTTGCTAAAGTGTTTACAAGACAGATGGCTTTTGTCCTAAAGTTTCATTTTATTGGTAAAAATATGTAAAAAGTCAAACAATATGAGGCCAGTGATGATGGTTGCAAACTGGACGATCTTAGTTCTAACACACATAGATGATGCGCCTGTGATAATCCAGAACACGGATTACCAGAGGTGTGTCCCACACAGTACCTGTTTTTCCTGCTGTAGATGGTCTATGTCTGCAAGAGGCAGCATTGAAGGCCTTCCATGAGCACACTGGAAGGGCAGCTTACAGGATGACAAAGCTTCAATAAGCCTGCAGCTCTCCTCCAAAGTCAACTGCTCATTAAACTTAATAGCTCCTAAAAAAAGAGAGAGACATTCTTGCCCCTGCTGCCAAAGAGGACTCCACTTCCTTCTACAGCTGTGGTTTTCAGTGAAAACAAGGACATCTCCCAAAGATTAGCTGAGAGGCTGCAAAAGCAACCCAAAGGCTGCAGTGTGGCAGACTTGGGGCTTAGCTCAATTAAAGAGTCTGCTGTATAAGGAGATCAGCTTTCCACGGCTTAAACTTTAACGTAGCCCAAGTCTGATGGACGGTAAGATTGTTACATTTTGGCAAGTCTGGTAATGTTGCAAGATGCAAATGGTCTTTTTTGTGTGTGTGTTACAGCTGAGTTGGAAACAGTTCACAAATCAGAAAGTATTAAAGCAAGACAACAGTTAATAACAGTTTCATAGGCTTTAGTGCTTCTCTGTGGCTGCCATGCACAGGTATCACTTCTGAGACCAAGTGCTAGCTGAGCCACTAAGTCCTTTCTCACAAGTGAGCACTTAAAGGCGTCCAGAGGAAATCCAAGCAGAACATTAGGGAGTTACTTCAGAGGTGTTTGCAAACTTTAGCCTTCACAGATGCACAAGACCATCTGCAACATGCTTTCAGCCGTGGGACTTGTTTAGACACAAAACGCCAAAACATATTGACTGCCAGTTGTAAATTAAGACACTGTTGAGAAAACAGATTCTTCTGGTTCACTTTTACCCTTTCAGTGTGATCTTGTTGATACTGTATATGGCACAGGAATTGCAACAAGAGGCTGGAGCTACTGCAGTCTACACCAGTAAGGCCTGCTCATTGCCAGGTGCCAGAAAGCAACAGTTCCCTGGGAAGATGGAAATTTTTACCGCACTCCTTTCAAAAGTACCTAAAATGTTGCAGGCACACTTAAACTACCACTTGGAATACTTAAAAAAATTAAAAATTTGGAAAGAGTGGCTAAGTGTTCTTTCCTGCATGCTTTCAAGCAGATTTCAGCACCTTGGCCCATCATACAGCTGTTATTTGAATGGTTTAGAGCACACACAGATGAATGCATCTCAGAACTGTATGTCTCACTTGAAGGTTGGGAAGTATGTTAGGCCCATACATGAATAAATTGGGGGACTATTGCTTATCCCTCAATGCTGTCCATGAGCATTATCTCCTCATCCCTAAGAAGTACAGTCTTTAACCCTGCAATAGCTGCAAACATATCCAAACACTGCCCCAGGGAGGATGTAGAGAGAAAGGTTTGAAAAAAAAAAGCAGCAAAACCAAAAAGAGAAAGAAAAAGAAAAGTACAGTTTCCCTACCATGACAGGCCTGGGAAGCTAACACCTTCAGAAACGTCAGAGGCAGTGTGCCTCGTGCTCCTCCTCTTGTGGTCTGCACCAGCTAAAAGCAGTAAGGGAACATCATGTTACTTTCCATGTAATATGAGAAAAAAGAACTGTAACACAAAGGAAACTAAAAATGAGGAAAAGCTAGGGGATTATCTAGTCCATTCTCTCATTTGAAGCTCAGTATGCTCCATTTGATTCATGCAGTAATCTTTGGATTGTTAACAGTCAACTCTAAAAGGAGACATCAACTCACCTCAACTTGTTCTTGAATAAGCTCCTAGAAAGAGAAAAGGTCATGTCATCAGTTGCTATTCTTCCCTTCTATCCCCCTACCCTACTTTGTTCACATCTGTGTATAATTTACTGTGTGCCAGAATCAGAAAAAGTGATACTGTTGGTAGTACACTGACCACAGTGTGGAAGATCTAGGTGGAAGTCCTGACCTCCCACTGCAACTATCACTTCAGAAGTTTCTCCCTCAAACTGCAGAACATCAGAAACAGTAGTTTTTAGAAAGCCCCACTGACCATGTAGAGATTTCATGGAAACAACTTTAATATTGCTGATACATAAATATTGTTTGTTAGGACTTAGTCATTTTACTGTTCCTTCATTTAATAATTTTTCTGCTCCTGCAAGCATTCACTGTCTGTTCAAGCATCCATGTGCAGTAAACTGTTAATTTGCTATATACAGTTTTTCTTAGCTTCTCCACTAGTCCAAGTCTGAAACAGTCTTCTATCATTTCAGTTACAGTTCAGTGATTCCAGTTTTGGGACTATTTAGCTACTAAAGGGGATGGCACACACATTTGCCAGGGGACTTCATTGTCTCTTTCATAACAGAGATCTTGTAATACCCTGGGCCATGAACACAAGACAAGACCTGCTATCATAACTTCACCCATATCCACAGCTGACCTCCACAATACTTTTAGTGATAGGTTGTCTTTTCCGTCGTAATTCATTGGCTTCTCTTTCTATAAAACACATTGGCACTTTCCTCACAAGAATCAAGGAGTTGTTTGTCTCAGGAAATGATAATTCAAGACCCAAGTCCTCCAAATTTTTGTAGCAGCATCTGAGGAAAAAACCCAACAGAAATAAGACATCAACCACTGTATCTATGACTCCACAGCACATGTAAATATTTCTGTAGTCCACATATATGGTTTCCTCATATCGCTTCCTGTAACAGTTTCCCATCTCAAAATCCATGCCTCATGAGATTCCAAGTAATTTTACCCTTCCAGCTTAAATTCAGACATGTTTTTTCTCTCCAATCAACCATGCAGTTTTCATGTTCCACAACTACAAGATCTAACAGTTCCTGTATGATGTGAAGAGAGGCTTTATTTCTAAATCTATAAACCTGCTTTTTCTGAAGATGCATGAGATGTCTGGTTCAACATACAAATATTGAAATTACACAGCATTAAGACTACTTTAAGTCTAATCTAAAAGAACTGTGATTTCAATTAACACATATTAGCAAATACTTAAAATGGAAAAAAATATTGTAAGGCATTTATGATGGTTTAATGAACTTTATATCCTGTTAAGCAAAGAGAACACAGGAAAGAACAACCTCTAGTTAAATATGATATATGTCAGCCTGTGGATGGAAAAATACACACAAAAATGAGACTTCACAGACAGATGAGAGCTTATCTTCAAAATGAAAACAACTGTAACAATATATACTTTATTAATTCGGGGAATATTCACTTAAAACAAAGGTGGTAAAGGCTAGTTCTAGAAAAGAAATTATTTGAACAAAAAATAGAGAGAAGCAGATCTAAACTTACCTAAATCAATCATGAGAATAGTACAATTATTAGCCAACACATAAACATGACTTGTGAAATTCTACTTAAAAAAAGAAGACATGTATAGCCTTCAGCAAGCACACAGAAAGACAAAAAGCCCATTGTGAAAGAAATTACAAAATGCAAGCAGCTATTGAAGTCAATTGGGCTTTTCTATTTTTTAAAATTATTATTAAGAGAAAAAATAAAGAAGGAAGTTCAAGAGAGTCAACAGAACAATGCATTACTACAATGCTTAGTAGATAAATAACAGAACCAAAGCTGCAGGTGAACCAGAGGTCCAGCTGAACAATTAAATTGCAAGCATAGCTGAAGTGAAAGGTCTTTTAGACAAGTTAATTTATTTTGTTATACCAAACTTTACCACAGAATACAGTCACAGTCTCACAGTAACAACAGAACTTAGATTTTTCACATAATACTTTTAATTCATAACTTTTTAGTAAGGATAATCTCACAGACCAATTACAAAGGGATGAACTACTAATAAAGACTGAAAAATTAAGTCACACAATAAAAGTACTAGTAAGCCAACACCAGTAAGCTTCTTGCTGAATATCACAACTGGCATCCCTCTGTGCTGAATATTCAACCAGTTAGAAGAAACATATGCCTTTTTGATTTACTTCCCTACTCATTTTTGTAAAATGTTTGTGAATTACCTGATGAAAAAAGTAGCTCTCAAATTTCAAAAAGCCTTCAATGTCAACACTTAAAAGTAGATAAAAAAGGAAATGCAAAAGGTTGTCATGGATAGAGAAGCAACATCTATTATGATTTAGAGACTACAGAAGCAAGGTATGTTGGCAACAGATGGTCAGCATTCAACTCAAGTCCTGATCTGTATCCTCAAGATTGTTTATTAATGATGTGGAAAAGAAGAGGCACGGTCAAGCAAGCAAATTTGTAGAAAGTACAAAATTATTTTGGTCAGCTGAGACTAGAGACAAAGTTGAACTCAACTAGAATTTAAAACAAGTAGAAAAATAAAGAATGAAATCAGCAGGATGAATGAAAAATGGGCAGAAAAACTGAATTTACTCCTCCTAAAGACAAATAAATACAAATTATCAGAAGTAATTTAATCTATTTCTACTTTTGGCTGGCTTCTACATAAACAACACTAATTCAAAAAATAACCCCCACTACTCTGTTTGTTTGCCATGACCATCCACAGACAAGCAGCTCATGCAAAGCAGCAGTAGCCAGAAAAGTAGAAAAATCTAAGGTGTGAATATAATAAACAGAAAATATTGGCACAGCTGCAAAGCTACTATATGAATCAATGGGATTCTATCCCATTTTAGCCATCCATTCTCTAAAGCAGATCTATTAGAAATGAAAAACATTCACAGATGAGTGCAAACATAAATCAAAGTTGAAAAAGAGACATTACAAACATTGCGACGTTAGCAACATCATTGAGAGGTGGGAACAACAAAGGCATCCAAATATAACTGAACTATGAACAACACTAAGCAAGTGTATCCCTGTAACAGGCAACAATCTTAATAAGGACTGAATCAGCAGCTGTTGAGCTTGCCACAGGAAACACAAAAAAAACCCAGTAATGAGGTAGTACTGACAAAACTTCATCTGAAAATTCAGAACAACGCACTGAAAAAACCTCACAAATGCATGTGGCAGGTGACAGACAGAGATCTGGGGGAAAAGAAAGTTTGATGAGTGTCAAATAGGTCTGCAATAGTCCAACAATAAATCCGTATCTAAACTCTTGAAGTACAAAAGTTAAATATCCTAATTGTAGCTAGGTCACCATTCTGAAACATTTGGGAAACAGTGTTCATTAGTTACTCTTGGCAGTCACCTAGGAAAAAGGAATGTGTTTTTGAAGGATTCACAATACAGACTTTCCATACCCCTTCCTCCTCTTCTCAAGAAGTGCCTGTAAAGTCAGTACCTAGGTCGACACTCTGGGCACTGCACTCCTTTGTGCACTCCCAGGTCCTGAGCCCCAGACAGGCTGAACTGTTGGAAGCTGCTTTGGCAGTGTTCTGGCCCACACATGAAGGTTTACTTTCCCAGGGAAATCAGAGCACATTGCAAAGGCACAGAAATGGCACACCCCAGGGTTTTGTCTTGAGATGTTGTAACAACGTGCCTAAGAAGCATATCTATTTCCCTCAGTACAGATAGAGCCAACTGGGCTCTGCTCAGGAAAGAATCAACAACTTTTCTCCTGAGTTTCATGGTAACCTGGCAATATATAGAGATCTTCCTGGACAACAGAGCCATCCCCTAAAACTGAGAGCTAACTGTAACTACTAACCGTAGAAATCTCTTTTGCTCTTCTGTAACTTCAATCTCTAAAGGGGGAGAGATGGAGGATGACAGTATTTTCTTCTTGCCACATGCTGCAGCTTCCTTCTCATAGGAATCTGTGAATGAAACATTTAGAAGTATCCCTCTTAAAATATTTACGGAGGCATTACCCTTAATGACCCTCTGGTTTGGCATGTAATCCCTTGCTTGGATTAAAAAGTGACCACAGAATGCCTTCTCTTGAAACTTGTGGAGGACTGAGAATGTCACAAACCAGACATCCAGTCTCTGGGGAATGGTTGGTTAATGCCACTTTGTTTTTTCCCACCAGTTCCAAAAAAGAGTCACCCTAAATAGCAAAATAACCTACTGATATATTTGGTTCAACTCAGAGAGAACAATTTTTCCACAGAAAAGTCAGATATAAATTGAGTTAAAATACTATTCATTAAGCATTTCTCCCTTCAGTCTTTACCTTTTTTCAGTACCTGACCAAAAGGAGCAGAGTTCCTGGAACACTCTGCAGGAACTGCAGTGTTTGTTGATGTAAGAGAAGGTCAATAATTTTTAAGTACTTGATGGATGGCTATTGTGCTTTTTAACACTGAAACCAATGGCTAATGAGCTTACACAGAAGACTATTATCCCTTTGCAAACAGTCACTGTGGAAATTTTAGGCTTTAAGCACAGTATTCAGCTAAAAAGGAACCAAATGAACTAGGCTGTTTACTCGGAATCCCATATCTTATTCTTCACAGTATAACCACACAAACTTATTGATGTTGTTCTATTTCCTCTTCATTGTTTTTCCTATCAGTCTTCCTGCTCTTTCATTATGTCAGGACTATTTTAGTTCAATAGTTCAATAGTTCTGTGGGTAGGGAGCATGTATTTTATTTCTGGAAAGGCTGTAAGAATTTTCAGCTGCCAGAATTATGAGTGCTACAGATACTGAATGTCTGCACTCTTCTAGGGATCAGGATAAAGATGGCAAATGGATATCCTATCGGTTCTGTACATCCCAGAGAGCTCATTTGTACTTTTCTGTGCACTGATTATCTTTGTTTCTTAGACCACCTGAATCCTCACCTGCAATCAGCTGCTCCAAGCGGATCCGTTCATGAGCTGCATGTTGGTCCACCAAAATCAAGAGGTTTCCATCTAAAAATGTACCACAACATATTAGAAATAGGCAACTTTGTACCAGACAACTGCAGGGGTCAGAAAGAATAACCACTTCCCAGAGGCCACATTTAGAAGATAAGTATCAGCTTGTTTCACAGAAAAAAAGTGAGGAGGAGGCTGTGTTGGCAGAACATAAAGTTACTACAGAACACAAATTCAGTGCTCCAAGATGGTGGTTAAATTAGGCAATTAAACTGAGTCAGAAACTCTTGTCTATTGACAACTTCATCTAGCTTCAGTATGAGAGCTGAGGTCACCTATAAACTATTCTGTTTGACACAGTCTTTTAAAATGTTACAAAAACTACTGATTTTGAATGCCTTTTTTGTAGAGCTTCAGAGAGCTTCAACAATGAATATGTCCAGACACTGTGAACAGAGCCTGAAAGATATTAGCAATTTGAGCACAATCTATTTTTATAACATTAATCTGAAGGCACTAGGAACACCCAACAATGTCCAAAATAAAGATAAAGAAGATCCAAGAAATTTTAAGCAACGACTAAGATTTTCCTCTATTAACAATATTATCCCAAGGCAAGAAGAGATTACAAATAGGACAGTGCTCCCTCTGCAGTCCACTTGGCAGCCACCTGAACTTCATGCTATTAACCAGTCTTACCTGCCTTTTTTTCCATTCCATTCCTAGTGTTAATTAAACAAGCGATAAATTTATTGTCCACTTGCTGAAGAACCTGTAAGATACTCATAAAACTCATTACAGAGCAGTAAAATTATTTTTAAAATTAAGGAAAACAAAAGAAACAACAATCAAAATGGATCAAGACCAACAAATAGCTTGTATGATGACTAGGGGACTGAAAGCCATATATTTCCTAACCCAAAAGGCCTAGCAAAACTAGACTGAGAAGCTATGTAGTTATTCTTTATAAATACAATGGGGAACTAAATATGGGAAAGGCAGAAATTTTTTAAGCTAAAAGATAATACTGGCAGAAGGTCAAATGACCATTAAATGGTCATGAAACAGTTTAGTCTGGATCTAAGAGAAAGTTTCAAAATGCCAAAAAAAAATTCTGGATAAATTTCTTCAAAGAGAGTAATAAGGGTATGAGTACTAACTGTTCTAAGGTGAATTAAATGGTCATGTAGAAACCTCTTTGAGTTGAGAATGAAAGCTACGTACAGTGACTCTGAGTAATTGATCTGGTGGTATTAACAAAGGAGAATGTAAACAACCTTTTTAACCTGCTAAACATCTGCAGAAGAAAGGAAGCAAATTTTCCCTTCATATTTTGATGTAGAATTTGCCTCTGTGACTTGATTCCACTTCCCCCTCAAGCATCAGAAATCAACCAGAGCAACAGGCAATACTGAGATGAGGTGCACGATGCTTTCAGTTTCTTATTGTTAGATTTCAAATATATATATATGGTGTTAGGGAGGAATTTCTCCCAATGTCACATAGACAGCTCATCCTGAATTCTCTGTTTCACAACATGTGCATTGTTCACCTGGTAGGTAAAAATTAATGGATGACTATTTCTTTGCAGGGATGCAAGACTAATGATTATTTTTATTCTTTTTCTGTTGCATGATGCAACATCTTCTGCTCTTAATCTTTTGTACAGAGATTCTCAAAATTGCTATAGGGTACTGAAGGCAGTATTTAGCTTTTTCAGAGATAGGAAGTAGTAATTTCCTCTAGTTTTGCCTTCTTAAAACATAGAAAAGAAAACATGACATGGGTAATAACAGAAACATTCAGTAAGTTTTAAAGAACAGTTCTCATTATGAGAAAACAGACAAATGGTATCTTCCGTTCTCCATCTTTCCTCTCTTGCCTTTGTGAAACATAACCTGCTCATTACATCATAAACTTTATTTACTCCTTTATTTACTACTTTATTTATTTATTATTCATGCACCCACAACATATGTAAGGGAATAATTTGGATCCTTGTCCACCCTGGAGATGAACATTACCATACCTCATACAGTCAGAACCTGCAATCTCAAAGTCGGCAACCTGACTGCGTAAGAGTAGTGCCAGCTGGACCTGTAAGCCTTTTGTCACTGGGATGCAAGACAGGGAGAGAATCCACTCTGGCATTTCTACCCAAGCAAACCATCAAATGTGTAAGTTGAAGACATATATTTACATTAGCTTTTAAGCTAACACTCAAAACGTTTGATTAAAAAAACACTGAAATGGTAAAACTTGATGTTATTATGCCACTTTTAAAAATCACTTTTAAGTGCAGACATAAATCTTAGGGTGAAATTTCAAGTTTTTCCATTAAATCTTGGATTTGATTTTGAAATCACTCTGCTAAGGGATTAAATTTCTAAAGTAAATATAAAAGGAAGATACAGGACACAGATTTAAGAGATATGTGAACTAATAAAATGCCTACAACAAATATAAAAACTGTACTTTGAACTATCATTTAGTTAATAATGTTTATAAGCAGCAGTAACAGGGCTATCTCTTGATTTTGATCTAATCATACTAGTCAAGTAATTTTAGAGTCACCTGCAGATAGCTGATTAACCATGAGATGATACTAAGATATGGCATGACACATGCTGGTATCTCAAATGACCAAGAATTCCATTAGTGCTGGTGAAAATTAGGAATATGAACTGTTTTCCTGGATATTTCTTTCCTACTAGGTAGAAACATCAGCAAATCCCATCTGCTGAGTGGGATTTCAAGGATGAGAGATAAATAGTAATAGATTATATTGTACCTGCATTGAATGAACCATGTCTTTGGTGAAACGATAAGGATACAAGATATTGTGAATTTTCACAGCCAGACTGTCAGCCTGACCACTGGTCACATCAACTGCAATCTGTAAAAATAGGATTCCACATCAAGGAAAGGCCCAACTACACAGCAAAAAACCCCGAACATGCAGAGCAAATACTCCAAATGAACCACTTTTAATAAACACTGAAATTTGTGTATTTCACAAACCAAGCTCTCTACACAAAACAATAACCAACTAAAAAAATCACCTGGCAATTCCTCTGCTTCTATCCCCATGTATCTTTCCCATCTGGCTATTACCTGCTAATTTCAATGTGTCCAGCTGATTCCAAGTACCTATCAAAAGCTGGAGTTAATCATCAGCCTACGTGAGCTCTCAGGGGATGGCATTACAAAGGATGTATTACCCCGGCATGAGTCAGAGCACACTTCACAAGGACTGAGCTAAACTGTTCCCTTCCAGAAACTCACCAGCAGGTGGTTTGCAGCTCCATGCCTATTGTTTGCAGGTGGAAATGGTTACATACATATGTTTACACACACACACAACATGAGGATTAAAGATAATGCTACCTCATGACAGCAAAGGAAGTTTTTCTAAAAGCTCTAACATTGTTTCCCTCTCACATGCTGTAATCCTGCCAGTCTTTAAAAACAGCTATGGTAAAATACACTTTCACTTTTAAGACCTGTTCAAACCTGGGTTATTTTATCTCTGTCCACAAAGCGGACAAACACGATATTACAATTTTGCCATTCGATAACTTTTAATTTTGAGATGACTATCTCCATAGAGGCAAAGACAGTTTACAATGTTTTGGTTTTGGAATTATGTTAAATGAAAGATTAGCCTGATACCTGCTTCTCTTTGAATAAATCCACAACAATGACTTGCATCTAAACAGTCTACAAAAACCAAAACTTCCAGGTCCATAGTGTAATATATCTCTGGATAACTAATATGCAACAATCATTATGTTTGCAATTTTGAACCCAATGTCAGAAAATAACAAAAATCTAAAATTATTCCTATTTCAGCATGAGATGCAAGGTAATACTTACTTCTGGGCAGGGAATAAAAACAGGATTATCCCATTCCAAAAGCAATGACTGGAGAGACTCCCCTTCAGCATCTAGGAACAAACATATAGATAATACAGGAACTACCACCATCTGTCAATAGAATGTTCACTGGATACCTCAACTTCACACAAGTATTGTTTCTTTTTTTTCCTTCATAAAAAGAGGAGAGTGTACAAATAAATAATGGAACACAGCTCTAGGCTTCTGTACTGTCTGCTTTAACTAGGAAGGGCATCTTTCTGACTCCTAAAAATGCTACAGCACAATTCCATAGGCCTGGAAAAAGGGTGGAGAGATGGTAGAGAAAGAAAGACCTGTTTAGCTACCCACTCCCTCTGGACAAAGTTACATACCAAAAAGATTATTTCATCCTTTCCACTGCAAAAAAAAAAGTGTGAGGATTGAAGCTATTTTTCACATTCCAAGGCTGGAATGAGTACAGAGAAGGGAGTAGGTAATTATTCTTTAAATTCATTACATAATTCAACAAAGAACTGGGTATTTCATCCTGTAAATAAGTATCCTTTAACCTGCCTTCAACCCCAAAATTTTTTTTTTCCAGTTCTAGATCTGAGATGACTCACACAGTTCCATTGTTAACAGACCTTGAGTAATTCTGGTTCCTGTTGGGACATCTGGGAGAATTCTTTTATTTGTTTTTACCACAGAACACTGTGTCCTGGAAAGCTGGCCCTACCTCTCAGATTCTGGCTTGCCTGAGTCTTCTCTTTTTGAGGTCTAGGAAGGAAGGGAAGCACAACCTCACTTCTAAAGGGATGGCATCTGAACTGAAATCCTAAACAAAAAAATAAATTTATTGCTGCATAATAAGCAGCATGCAAAATTACTAAAAGCTATACAATTATTATATTCTTATAAAGGAGCGTGTGCTTAGCCCTGTAAAACTTTGAGTATCCCATAGATTTTGCAACCTGATATTGAGAAATAACAGCACATATGTAAAAAGCTGAGAATTATCAGACATACACACCTCGGGAAATGTAAAAATATTACCATGGTTTCTGCAGGACTGTATTTAAAAATTGGCTGCTGCTTTAAACATGTAATAATTATTTCCAGAATTAGTGCAATCAGAAGTGTTCTCCCCAAAGAGAAAGGACACATATAATAGTCTATCAGAGATCAAAACATTGTTGAATTCCCTCTGTTAAGGAGCAGCAAAACTGTCAGTCTATCACCATTCCTATCAATACTTAATACAGTTATCAGGAATTTGTAAAACTGAAAACTACAAGTCAGTGAGCCCATATGACGTAACAGTACAACAATATGTTCCCACCCACCCAGAAATTATTTAATATTACAAACTTATATTGTTATCAAGAGTATTAAGAAAAGTGGCTCAGATTTCCAGCACGTTGGTAAACATTTCACCCTTCCTTTGGTACAATTCAGTCTTCTGTTCTTTGTGAAATAATAATGAATTAATAAAGTTCCTTTCTACCAAGAAATGAAGGGTGTGCATTCAGGAAAAGAGGCAGAGTGATAATGCCAAAGAAAACCAGCTGTGTGCTGATAAGCTCAGTGTGAAAAGGTTCTATAAAATCTTAGGCCAGTCCATAGACTCCTGGCTGTTGGCTCCACTCCAGTGAGGACTAGTGACCCTGGGGACTGAGAATCCTTTCAAGAATCCAAACTGGCAGCCCAGCACTGGAGAGTAACTCAGCATCCCATTGTCACAAAAGCCAGAGGAGAGGACAAAATGGCCTGATGTAGTTCTTAGTAAACTGTGGCAAATTGAAGAATGCTGCCCAATTCAGACTCTGACAGAACTGTTATAGCTATTGTAATAGCTATAAAAGTAATATGTAATAGACAAAGAGTCATCTCCCTGCTTTTTCTTGAAGGAAAAATCCTTGTTCAAGATATGCATTGTTCATAAAGTTAGGATTTACTCACTCCAAGGCTGGTGAGACTTCAGACTTGGCAGAGATATTATTAATATGATTCTTCTGACAAGTAACATCAGAAAAGATACTGAGGATAACAATGTATATACTTCATGCAGGCAAACCCCATACAATTACCATACTTGAGCATTCATTTTCATTCGCCTCAGATCATGAAAATATACCAGTGTAATGACACAGCATAACGTAAGGAACAAAAACTACAAATATAGCTGGCATAACAACAAAAACCAGGTTGAGCTAGGATAGTTTCCTACTACAAATGCATTGTTCAAAAAGGCATCCAATGGTGAAACAAAGTTTCATGAATTTTCCGGTAGCGATCACTTTAATCAGAATGAAGATACCTGGGTCTGGCCTACAAGATCTAACATCTCTGTTGTGCATGTGGCTTGTGGCTGGAAAAGATGACAGCCAGCCACTGCTGTCATGAAAAATAGGATATGGATTATTCTTACCCACTTCCACTATTGCTAAGCAGTGTAACTTGCCTAGAATTGTGTATGAGATGCTGTTCTTAGGGGCTATGAAATTCTAAGTTAGCACTAACCCATTAGTTACTGACACTACTCTAAAAAGCAAAACAAAAGCATACAAGTGAGGAAATCATTCCGCTCCTGGGTCTTAACAGCAGTCCAAAGCAGCACTCAACATTAAGAGGCATGAATGCTGTGTTAGGACACAGTAATGTTTATTCCTATGGCTGAAAGGAACAAACATCCTTTGCTTCAAAAACATGTGAAAGAACGTGTTTGTTGAACTTTGAAAACCTAAGACCTATAGGGTCTAGCTACAGTTCAAACACCTTGTGAAGGTTTAGGAGGTCCAGCTCTTAACCTAAGAAAATAATAAAATCAGACATCTCCCCAAAGAACTGACAGAGTTTAGAAAGACTGGTACCACTGATACAATGGAGAGTGACACCAATGCTAAGGCTAAGAACAGTGCCATGGGAGGTAAAAAGATGCAATACAATATGTATCTTCAAACCCTACAGGCCGTACATCATCTGAAAGCATAAGGGTACATGAGGTATTATCTCTATAAACATGAATGCACTATCCAACATTCTGAATAGAAAGTCAAGTCATCTCAGGGCTTTGGCAGTTACCAAAGATTACTGTGGGCAACAAAATTGGTATACCACAGAAACTAAAATGTTAGTCAGTGAGTGTGTATTGCACTTGCAAGTAGTTTTGCTTAATAAAAACTTGCATCAAATTTTCCTTAATGGAACACAATAGATATTAAAAGCTTTTGGCATCAATTATTATACATAAAAGGGAATAGCTCAACAACTGAAACACCTACTGCACCAGTGTTTCGGTGACTGGTGACAAACAAGGAAGTAACAGACAAAAATGGAACAAACCAAAGGCCATGACAGTTGATTAGACATTTTTTTACATGATAACTATCTAGAAAGAAGTCCAAACTACTTTTTCAAAACGAATTATGCGGTAGAGAATAAAGTCTACACAAAGAATGGCTGTATCCTCACTCATAAAATCTGCCTATAGACAGAATGAACAACAACTTGAGAACACGGATATATCCCTTGAAGGGAAAATTATCAAAGAGAGTACTAGACAGACAAACTAGGTTAGGAAGATACAGAAAGTCAAAACCCAACAGACGGATCAGTAAAGACTCATGAACACCGTGGCCCTGAAAAAAATAATACAATGCAGGGTTCTTTCACTAGTGGAAAAGGTCTGGCACCAAAACAGCAACTATGCTGTACAACATCTGCTACAAAGTGTGAAAGAACAGCCTGCCTTCTAAAATCCATGGACAGGAGACTACACATTCTCAATGAAGTTAGATTTTTTTATTCATCTTTCAAGGGTTGCTTTAAATTTTGTATGCAGTTTGAAAAAACACCATTTTAATATAAGGCTTTCTTTAACAACACATCCTTAGAAACATAACCATTTAGGAAAAAATGGTAAAAAACATGGTACTTTTCTGGTACACTTACTTTGAAGTATGTTTCTCATTTGATATGTGACAACAATTATATGTAACTGTTATCACAGAGCATGTCATGATGCCCAGTGGAAACTAGGCAGCTATCTGTTAATTGTCATGATGCTGACATTTCTTTTTACCATTTTATTAAAAATTATCTTTTAATATCTTTACTGTTAATGTTTAACTGCCTCCATAGTTCCCAACACTCTTCTTTTCCATGCAGCTATTACCTATAAGGTAGTGACTAATTCAGTAAAAGCTCTCAGGTGCTGCCAGCATTTTTTCATGCACCTTGAACAGTTTTCCTCATCCCATTTGTACAACCACCACCCCTCTTACCATTCTCTGAAACAACATTCACAGCCATTGTTGTTATGTCTTGAATACAGGCAGTTTGAAATCCTTCACTAGGAGGAGTGCCGTAGGTGCTCAGTCCAGTTGCTTTATTGATGTATACTGTCTTACCCGATAAAGCATCAAAATCCTGCAGCCAGACAGAACATAAATCATTCCTGGGATTGTCTGTGCTTGTGTTGTCAGCAGAGAATTCCAAATTCCTTTGTAAGGTTACCTGGGGAACCTCAGTATCTTTCATATTTTGTTTTGAGGATTCACCTAACATACTTTTATCTTTACAGGTGATGTTAGTACAATCATTTTTAGCAGGTAATGATAAAACTGAAGAGACTGTGTACTCTCCTTCTATACTGCTGAGTGGTGATGAGCTGACAGGACTCTTCATAGACTCTGCTATCACACCATCTGATTGTGAGCATGCAGCCTCCTTAGAAATGCTGGACTTACACTCCGTCACTTTTTCCACTGAGGATTTATATGTTTGACCAACATTATACAAAAAATCATTATTTGAACATTCAAGATCAAAAGAATGGTCATCTTTTCTATTTGAGTCTGTTTGGAACTGTTCACCAAGCTGTTCTACTTCTTTGTGATCAGTCTTCATTCTGGACAGTTTGGATGATAATGATCCTGGAGATCTTCTACAACTTGTACTTTTGTTACTAACCAGAGAGTAATCAGACAATGTCAAAGGACTCTGACAAAGGGCTTGTTTGTCCTGTGACATTTCTCCACTGCAAAATAAAGTATTTTCCAAGGAACCAAAACCTTGGCTAACATTATTAGAATCTGCATCTTCTGCAGGAGGAGTTTCACAGCTGCTGAAGTTATCATGAATGCCATTCCCATTCTTTGAAAAGTCACAGTTAGTTTCTGAATTAAGAACTGGGAGACCACATTCACTTCGCTCTGACATGGGTGTTGGTAGCATAGACTTAACTCTCCCATAATACCTCCTGAACTTTTCTAATGATCCCAGCTGTGTGGACAAGCTCAGTTTCTTAGAGGGCTGAGGTCTTGGCACAGCTATCAGTCTTCTAGTGTTTTTGATAACAATTTTCTTGCGAGGAATACCTGAAGAAGTTGCCAGCGACAATTCCGTATTATTCGATGTTTCATGAGGTCTTTTATTGGTAGCAGTAGGCACAGCTACCTCCTCCCTCACCTGATCTGACCAAGGTTTCTTCTCATTACCATCAGTCATGCTTACTTCTCTGGTGAAAGAAGCTGTACATTCTTTATTAGTATTACTGGAAATACCCTTAGCATTTGAAGTCTGAATGACAACATTGACTTTGTGGTCAAAAATATCCTTGGCACTGACAGGGTCAGGCCTACACTGTGTGTTCAATGCAAGATTTGTTTCTGTTTGTTCACAGTCAGGTGGGGACTCATTTTGCAGAACACTTTCTACGAGGTCTGTAAGGCACAGCTTTAATGGTATTGAACTAACAGCCCCTCTTCTGGCACCATCTATCACTTCAGCTATTTCCCTGTTTCTTCTTGCATTGCGCAGTCTCATTAATGAACTTCCAGAGACAGTTTCAGGTCCCACTGCTGTTTCAGTGGTGTCTTCTCTCTCAAGCAGTGATTGAATAGCATCCTTATTTAAGACAAGAACCTTATTGCTTTCCTGTATTACTTGACCTTGCTGGCTGCCTACATCTTTTCTATTATTCTCTGCACAATTCCCTAGGTCACCACAACCATCTATTTCTCTTATTTCTGATCTGGCCCCTCCACTGAAAGAGGAACAAAGACATTCTGAAGGTTTCAGATGAGTATCAGATACTTTTTGGGAACTGTTAGTGTATTTTGGCTCCTGTTCTGAGGTATTTGATTTAATTAAAATAGAAACTGTGTCATCTTTGCTTGGCAATGGAATCTCTGCTTTATTGTTTCTGCATGGATCAGATGATTCAGCAGTGTTCTGAACTGGGGCATTTTTAGTTTCCTGTACATTTTTACTTGACTCTGTAAGACTTGAAAGTTTTTTCCCAGTAATGGATTTCCTCTTGACATCTTTTGATTGCAAGCTACATATTTCGTAAGAATCCACAATTTCATTACATGCTTTCTTAAAGCTTTCTTGGATGCTCTTCTCGTCAACAACTGAAGGCTTCAGAGCTGGTGCGTTACGCAAACAAAAGTCATTACGTTCATTAAATTCTCTGATGTCCTCACTACATGGTTCAACAAATAAATGCTCTCGTTTCAAAAATATTTTCACTCCTTCCTCTATGCAAGTTAGAAGAACATCCCAGTTCTGGAACTCAATCAGAGTCTTTGCAGGTTCCAGGGACACATCATAGTCACTGTATGCACAGGTTACATTGAGAATAAAGATTCCATACAGCTCTGGCCCACAGCGATGGCGACCAGGACTTGAATTAGCCTGTCGGCTTGCAGGGACACTCTTTGCCTTGCAAATTACACTTTCTTTTCTTAATAAAAAATCAATTAGTTTATGCAGTCTTGTCTTTAAAACAAGCCTCCTATTCACATACAAGAACTGCATATTCTTATTGTAATGTCCCTCAGTACTGATAAAACCGCTTATCTCAAATCCCCCAGACTTGTGATTTATTTCTCGCAACTTCTGGGATCTGCCCAGTCCGTAAATTTGACAAAACCGAGAGTATACATCTCTTGTCTTCGGGAGCTGAAGCACCATAGAACAAGAAAGATCATTTCTTAAAGAAAGGGAAACAGAAGGATGCATTAGCGAAACAGCCTCCACCTTCTGTCTCACTCTCTCCATTTCCAGCACAGGATCCATACACTTTCTCCTCACCGGTAACTGATGGAACAGATTGCACACGGTGACTGTAGTTCCGCCACTTGGTCTGTTCAATTCAGCCTCACATACTTCCAGAGCTTGCCCATTGTGAAACAGTTTCATAAATGTTTTTGCTGTCCTGCTGGTCTTAGATGAGATTTCCACTACACTGGCCATGTTGGCTATACTTGCCAAAGCCTCTCCTCTGAAGCCATACAAAGACAGGTTCTCCAAGTCTCTCACAGAGCGGCACTTGCTGGTGAAGTAGCGCTTTCCAACAGCCTTTAAGTCCTCCTTCCCCATCCCGGAGCCATTGTCCACCACCTGGATCTTAAAAGCTTCCAAATCCACTCTGATAGCTACACATGTTGCTTTGGCATCGATGCTATTGAGGACAAGCTCCTCCACACACTGTCCGAGTGAGTTGACAGTGACTCCAGAACGCAGCCTGGCTCGCACATCTTCCACCAAACGTTTGATCATGTCACAGTCTGATAGATGAGAAACACAAGAAACTGCAGGGAGCTCACTGCTCCATGTTCCTTAAAACACAGAGAGAAAAGGGGAAAAAATTTAAAGAGATATAAATTAAAGACCCCAAAAGCCTTTCATTTATTTCATTCACTCTCATAAATACACTTTTCTTAGTTTTCTTGGCATTCAGAGGCTTTTTCTGTGATTACTTTCATGCTCAGGCTCTGACTACACATTGTCAGTGCCTTCAGGGTAGATGGCCAGAGTCTGAGTCTAAGCTCCTTTCTAACAACATGCTATATTTCTTAAACTTAGCATACCCAAATCACACTCCTACCATACGAGGCAAAACTCAAAGGACCTGCAAGCAAAAGGTTTCTAAGGCAATTTTAATCAGAATTATAGAGTAAATATCACCAAGAACTGGGCAGAAAGTTGCTTTTCTCCTGTTTTTACCTCTACATCCCCACAAAAATTCACAGTGCTTCGTCCCGGTCAAACAGCATCTGCTGCTAGTTATCCAGGAAAGGAGCAAAGCAGGCTCGGCAATGGGTGTCAGGCAAAGAGCAAGCTGCTCATGAGAAAGAGAACCCGCTGTTGTCAAGTCCTTCGCGCCTACAGGTTTCCTAGCGGCATTCAAGGGGCCTGCTAGCCGTGCCGGGGGATCCGGTGCCGCCGCTGTCACAGGTGTCCCGCGGCTCCCTGGCCCCGGGGGCTGAGGAGGGCAGCGCGGACCCGCGGCTCAGCTCGCCACCTCACGCTGTTCGTGCCTTGCCCTCACAGCCGGAGCGCCTCCGCCTCCTGTTCCCGTCCGCCCGGGCCCCGCTCCCGCGTCCCGCCCTCGCCCCTCAGCACCCACCGGGCCGGGGCGGCCCCGCAACGGCCTCCGCGCGAGACCAACGGGGCCGGACCGCCGGGCTCCTGGCGCGGGGCGGCGGCGGGTGCGCAGCCGCGAGCGGGCGGGGCCCGGCGAAGTGCACGCCGGGAGTTGTAGTTCCCTCCCGAGCGGGCCCAAAGAGGCCGGGAGCTCGGCCCGGCTGCGGGAAGCACGGAACCGGGAGGGAGAGAGAGGGGCAGCTCTGGCAACAAGATCCCGCTCCGAGGGCTGTCATCCGCTCAGCCCCTCCATCCAACATCCATTCCACACAGGAGGCAATGAAATCCAAGCAATTTTATTCTACAGAAAAGATGAACCTCTGGAATAAAATTAATTGTTTCTGAGGCATTTAGTGCACAGAAATGATGTTTTAAGCGATGTTTTCTATCGGCATTGACGCTTGTGATTTTCTTCACATGAGCACCACCCTCTACGAATTTCAGGTTTATCTCATGTACAACTCCCCAAACCACGTACACTTGGAAACAGAGGTTCTGAACAGCCCCTTCAACAGAGACAACATAGCTCTTCCTCTACCCACTGGATTTCTGTGAAAAGCTGAGCATCAAACTAATAAAACAATATATTAGAAATTTAATAAAATTAAGTTCTCTAGAGCTGAACATTGGCTGACTGAATGAGTGAGGAAGAGGGGAAATGCTTCACGAAGGCAGCTCACGCTCCAGAATTTGCTTCTTCCTGGACAACATCACTTCAAAATCTGGAATTCTTTGTGCTCCAGCGCCTCGATCTTCTTCTCATTGCTGAACTCTGCTCGGCTGATACGGGACTGGGGACTTCCAATCTTCCTGAGCCATTCCTGCAGCTCCCGCACCCGGGCAGTCGGACCCTGGATCTGCCCCTGAACGGTGCCACGGCTGGTATTTTGGACCCAGCCAACAAGCCCCAGCTTCTTAGCCTCCCCCTGAGAAGACAATGCAGAGCAAAATGAGGTTAATCCTAACTGTAAGAGAGAAATAGAACAACATTCGCATACAAGAGCCAATTTTGTTGGCGAGACACAGACTTCCAGGGAAGTTCCTGTGGCCCAGGCAGCAGGAAAGCAGCAGAAGTTTCACTCCACCATTCAATATATTCTGTCACGCAAAAAACTGGGGCTGAAACTCCCTCTTTAGTCATGCTTACATAACCCGGCCGGGCTGCCAGCAGCACCGCGATGCCAGCCCCCTCCAGCAGCAGCCGGAGCTCAGCCCTTGGCCTTGGCCGCGGCCGCCACCCCGCCCGCCCGCGGCTCGGCGCATCCGAGGCGCCCGCGGTGGGCTGGCAGCACGCCGGCAGGCAGGGCAGCCCGCCCCGGGACCGCGGCACGCACCTGGGTGTACTTGCGGAAGAACACGCCCTGCACCGTGCCGTACACCTCGTAGTCCACGGACACCAAGCCGTCGCCGTCCGCCATGGCGGCACCGGCACCTCAGCCCGCTGCCCCTGCTGCTGCTGCAGCCGCCGCGCGCCCGCTGCGCCTGCGCCGCGTGCTGGCCGACGGGAGCGGGCCTGCCCCCCGAGGCCAATGAAGGGCGTAGCGGCATCGGGCCGGGCCCTCGTTCGCCGCCTCATGAATAATGCAGCTCGGACCGCCTCATGAATAATGCAGCTCGGACCGAACATGAATAATGCATCAGGAGCGCCCACGGGCGCCGCGCTCGTGCGGCGGTGGAACGGCGGCGCCGGGAGCGATGCCGAGGCGCGCGGCGGGCGGAGCGGCGCCGGTGTCCCGGCAACAGCCGCAGCAGCGCGCGGGCGGCGCGGC
>VWZP01007206.1:5863-47412 GCA_013396995.1 Dicaeum eximium
GGCCTTGGGCACTGCCAGGGATCCAGGGGCAGCCACAGCTGCTCTGGGCACCTGTGCCAGGGCCTGACCACCGTCAGTGAAAGCTCCCAACCCATCACAGGTGTGATGCTGAACCACAGAACTCTGCCCGTGCCCCCCACAGTCCCTGCAGAGCCACGAGCTCACACCCAGCTGCTTGAGAGCCGGAAAATATAAAATAAAATAAAATAAAATAAAATAAAATAAAAATAAAAAAATAAACTGTGCTGGTCTCAATGACGGCCCAAGAGCTGCCACTGCTCAGCCCCACGAGGGCCAGCCAAGGGGAGAAAATGTCCCCAGGTGAAGTGAATGTCTGCAGGTGAAGCAAATGTCCTCACATGAAGCAATGTCCCCAGGTGAAGCGAACATCCCCAGGTGAAGCAGATCTTCTCACACATGCAGCAAATGTCCCCACATGCAGCAAATGTCCCCACATGCAGCAAATGTCCCCCAGTGAAGCAAACCTTCTCACACATGCAGCAGATGTCCCCCTGTGAAGCAGGTGTCCCCTGTGAAGCAAACCTGCCCACGTCCAGCACAGTGTTTCTCCAGCCCAGGCCCCCGGGCAGCATCGATCACAGAATTCAATTAGGAAGTGCAAAGGCGAAGCAGGAGGTTATAAAGAATTGTATTTATGGCACATTAAGGAGACCAGCCTGGGTGATGCTGTGCTCTGCGTGCCCCAGCCTGCACCCAGCTCCACGGGAAGGGTGGGAACCAGGCCAGGAAACCTCCTGTGTGCTCAGAATGTTCCTCACAGGAATATTATCAGCTGCTGTCTAGGCAGAGACAGACCCCTCCACTGTGCCATAAAATAGGTTTTGAGGTCTTAGTCCCCTCAAGACCTCAAATATTCCTCAGCATTCCCCTGCAGTTCTTCCACCACCATTATTTTACAGTTGCCTGTGCAATAAAAACCCTTGTCTCATTTAAAAACAAGCAATGCTACTGCTGGATGGAGGATCTTCTGCTACCTCCCACCGACAGCATTTGAGGGCTTGGGGTGGCTTAGTCAGGGGCTTTTTCTTGGCAAGAAAACAGAGGAATCTAATTTAAAAATAAAATACTGTGAGGGTGGGCAGGCCCTGGCACAGGTGCCCAGAGCAGCTGTGGCTGCCCCTGGATCCCTGGCAGTGCCCAAGGCCAGGCTGGACACTGGGGCTGGAGCACCTGGGACAGTGGGAGGTGTCCCTGCCATGGCTGGGGTGGCACTGGGTGGGATTTGGGGTCCCTTCCAGCCCAAACCAGTCTGGGAGGGGGAGGAGGAGGGTGCAGGGTCAGCCCAACCTGTGCCAGTCCCTGCTGGACCTGGGCTGGGCCTTGCTCTCCTCTGCAGCAGCAGCCAGAAGTGGTTTGGGCATGTTGTGAGGCATGAGATAAAAACCAAGAGGATTTGAGGCAGAGATGTCAGAGACAGACAGTGTCACAATGTCACAGCTCTCAGTACTGTTATTACTGCTGTAATCCCTGCCCTGCTCCGTGCTGTGCCCTGCAGCTCCTCAGGAAGCGTTCCAGTGCACCGTGGTGCCCCTGGAGAGAAAACGCCTTCCCAGCCCAAAATGCCGAGTTCAGAGCAGAGGTCAGAGCCCCTGCAGCAGGAGCTGGGGCTGTGCAGGCTGTGCCAGCCGGGGGCTGCAGCTGGAGCTGCTCTGTGCCCTCGCCCAGCCCAGGGAAACAAGGACACGGGCAGTGTCAGAAGGAAAAACAGAACAAATACTACGCTAGAGAATTCCTGTTCTACACCAGCCCTGCTGCCCATCTCCTCTGCTGTGCCCTGTGCTCCCCTGGTCACCCATCCACCCCTGGACTTTCTGCATTAGCACATGGCAATTATGCATTCACTCTGACAGGGTAGAAAAATGAATCCTCACGTTTTACCTTGTGACAGAGCATTTCCATACAAAACACTCCTCCTTTATCAGTATTCTACCCACAGACTCGGAGTGTGTGAATGTTGGAAATGGCTTCAGAATCATTTCTCTGTGTTTAACACATTTTTCCCTTTAAAGAAAGATGAAAAACCATGACCCAGAGAAGCCGGTCCATTAAGATAAATCTCCATAATTTTGTAGTCATTAAACAAAAAGATCCTACTTGTTCCTCTTTTCATTCGTGTGTAGAAGCTGTGTCAGAACGACCCCAAAAGTTTGAGTGGTTTTTAGTAAAAATGCGGTTGCAAGTGTGGTGTAATAAGGACCAATGGTGCCACCAAGTGGGGACGTGTTGGAGATGGAAAAATCGCAATTTCTGTGATTCTTCATTGGGATGGAAAGTCTGAGAAAAGCAGAAATAGCCACTTCAGTGAAGGCCATTACATTGCCTGTCCCCTCAGATCCAGGGGTTCCACATCTGTTATTTAAATTTTTAAGCACCATAAGGTTGAAAAAATCGTAAAAATCAAAAACTGTTCAAAAAGTCTTTCCCATTCCAAACATTTTCTTTCTCCACACACTGAGCAGCTGTGGCTGCCCCTGGATCCCTGGCAGTGCCCAAGGCCAGGCTGGACACTGGGGCTGGAGCAGCCTGGGACAGTGGGAGGTGTCCCTGCCATGGCTGGGGTGGCTCTGGGTGGGGTTTGGGTCCCTTCCAGCCCAATCCAGGCTGGAATTCTGTGCCCACAGGCAGCAGCTTGGAAGAGAACTCAGCAGAGAACCCAAAGCCCAGGAGCTGAGGGCAGGAGCAGAGGCTGAGGCACAGCTGAGCCCAGGACAGCAGGGAGCACTGCAGCACAGGGAAACACCCCCAGGCATTCCCAGGATTTCCAGCCACACAGGGGTAAGCAAGGCAGCCAACAGGAGAAATCACCTCCAGCTCTTACCAAAAAGAAGAAAAAAAGGCAAAGCAGGCAATAGCTGAGCACTAAAAACTGTGTCATGTAATAAACCAAATATTTGCAACACATTAAAATGTACTACTTTGAGAAAAGCAGGGATATTTTAAAATTCCATAGCCTGGACTTCACAGGAACTTTGTTTGGCATTTGGAATTGTTGTAATGTTTAGTCCCAGGAAGATGTGGAGTGGCTTGGGTGAAGGAGGCTTTGCTGTAACAAATGTCCCAGCAGTGCTTAAGGAACCCAAGACAGCCCAGCCAAACGGCCACAGTCACCAACTTGTAAATTAAAATACAGCAAAAAAGGAAAAAAAAAAAAAAAGCCAAAAGTATTTAAAGTCCAACTGTTAAATTTTCTGAATGGGTAAGAGCGTATTTCTGTGAGTCCCTAATTGCAGAGTGGTAACCAGCTCAAAAGAAATCAAAATACAATCCTCATAACTTCTGTGAACACTGAAAACTCCCTGGTCACAGCCAAAGACAGCACCTCGTGCCAGCTTCCCAAACCCGGGGGGAGCCAGATCCGTGCAAACATAGAACCTGAGAGCCACAAAATCAGATTTGTTCTGGGTGGGAAATCCCTCTGAGCCCATCAAGTCCATTCCCAGCACTGCCCAGGCCACCACTGCCCCATGTCCCCAAGTGCCACATGCACAGGGCTTTGAAATCCCCCCAGGGATGGGCGCTCCAACCCTCCCTGGGCAGTTCCAAGGCCTGAGCCCCCTTTCCATGGGGAAATTCCTGCTGATGCCACCCTGAGCTCCCCTGGCCCAGCCTGGGGCCGTTCCCTCTCCTCCTGTCCCTGTCCCTGGGAGCAGNATTCCCTGCCCTGGCCACGCTCCAGCCCCTCCAGGGCTCTCCAGAGCTGCCCCAGGGTCCCAGGGGGTCCCTCAGCAGGGCCAGCACAGGGGACACTCCCTGCCCTGGGGACACTCCCTGCCCTGGGGGACGCTCCCTGCCCTGGGGCTGTGCTCACGCTGGGGCTGGCACAGCCCAGGGGCCATCAGCCTTTTGTCCCCCGGGCACCCTGGGCTGGTGTCCAGCCCCCAGGGCCTTTCCCAGCTGTCCCCTCTGTCCCAGCCTGCAGCGCCTATGGTGTCACCCAGGGCAGGAGCTGGCACTCGGCCTTGTTGAGCCTCACCCCGCTGGCCTGTGCCCGTGCAGCCACCACAGTGTCACGCATCACTGCCACTGCCAAGGCTCTTGCCCCTGGGCAGGGGAGGTAAGATCTGAAACACGCTGCCCAGAATTCACCAGGCTATGGAGTGCCCGAAGGAGGAGGGATGTGCTGCCCTCTCAGCATTCCTCATTCCCAGCAGCCAGCTGCATTTTCTGTCTGGCTGCACAGAGGCGTTCGGATGCAGATCCAGCCGTGCTCTGTCAGCTCACACAGCAGTTTGAGTGCCACCACCAAACTCTCCAGGCAAGGACAAGCACCCATCTCCGTGAGCAGAGCCCCAGAGCCGGGGAATCGAGTGCCAGCAGCAGGGTGGGGAAGGTGCAGGGACAAGGCCAGCCCAGCAGCACATCTGCCGTGACACAGCTCCTCCCCAGCCGCCAGCCCAGCCCTCCCAGAGCTCACCCACCATTCCAGGTGTTTGCCCAGCCCTGGACATCCTGGTGCGCCTGGAACTGCTCCCCTGCCTCACCCATTGCTGCTATGCCAGGACTCTCCCAGTGCTGCAGAGCTGGTGGATGCTCTGTTCCCCAGCTGCACATCTCCACATCCCAGCACACTTCAGCTGGGGAGGAGCTCGGGCAGGAGCTGCACGCCCTCCTTGGAGCTGCTCAGCCAGCGCCAGGCAGGAGGAGGCTGCACAAGGAGACATCAAACCCACCCAGCTGCTCAGACACAAGGAGCTCTCGGCAGCCAGGGTGGGAGACAGCAGCTTTCCCAACCCCAGCAGAAACAGTAATTCCCTTCTGATTCCACAGGCAGAAGGGCACTTCTGGGCTTCTGGAGAAAGCCCTCTCGTTGGTGCGGCTGTTTCTGCAAGGCGTGCACACCTTCTTCCCCAGACCAGCACCTATTCTGAAATGCATTGCATGGCTTCCTTATTTAAAATAAGCTCCATTTCTTTGACTTTAAGCAGCTCAAGTTCCTATAAAAAAGCCCTCTGCCATAAAAGAGCCTTTGGTGTAGGGCTCATTAGTAAGCTCAACTCTCCCCCACCACTTCCCACGTCTTTGGGATCCCTGGAGAGAACAACTTTGCTTTGATTAGAGGGGAAAACATCTTCTCTTTCAGTTTATATCAGAGTGCCTGAAACCCAACACTGAATTTGGGATGGGGAGGAGGTACTTGTGCATGCAAGTAATGGGGAGGTTTGTAGAGGATGGAGGGAAAGCAAAGAACAGCTCCAAATGAAGCTGGGCTGGCAGACAGCACTCAGCAGCACTCAGGGCAGGGCTCTCCAGCACCTTCTACCTGACACGATTTCACTCTTCATCACTCACATCTGGGGAACTCAGGGCTCCCTGCTCCCCGTGGCTCTGCTGGGGCCCTCCACAGGGATTTGGGATTTTCCTGGGATGATCCAGGAAGTCATATGTATAACATGCCTCGGACAGAAGGTGTGAACACAGAAATTTGTAAAATGAGGAGTGTGGTGCCTGGGTTTGGTGTGCTGAGTGCAGAGAGCCTGTGAAGGCACCGGCACACCTTTGTCAGGGGGCTCACCTGAGCCAAGCCAGCAGCAGGATGGGGGCTTTGACACGTGCACAGCTCATCCCCTCACACTGATGATGCCTCACAACCCCAAACCAGCCCTCCCTGCCCCCTTCAGCCCCACATCCCCTCAGAACCTGAACCTGGGGTGGCTTCTTGCCCTGCTCACCACCACGGGGAAGCTGCAACAGGACAGACACAAGAGAATCTTGACAGAAATATTGGTTGAGGATAAAAAAAAGAGGAAAGGTTACAGCTTGGAAACACTGAGCAAAAATCAGTAAAGCTCAAAATGACGTGTGCTGCAACACTGGAATGAGTTGAAGGTACAGCTAAAATGTACCCCCCATCTGGAGTGTAAGTGGGTGACAGCAAAGCAAACCAGCAAAGAGAGAGGAACTGGAGCCCAGCAACTCCAGCCACAGCCAAGATCCCTGACAGCACCTGCCCAGGTAACCAGCCAGGGCTTGTAACACAACTCAACAACCACCCTCATAGGTGTTTTTATGGGTGTGCCCTAGCTGGTAACTTCTATGACATTGAAATGGAAATGAATCAATGGAAAAGGCTTCACGTCGGAATTATGACTTTAAAGAGTTCATTAGTTGAGACAAGTTGCACTAATACTAATACTAATAAAATTTGCATTCTTTATGAGTAGGATATTCAGCTTCCACCAGCAACCCTCAGTTGGGAAGTGGCTGCAAACGCTTCCTAAGCTTGTGGTGAGCAAGCAGGGCAGCTGAAATCCCTGCCAGAAGCATTGCCAGGCTGTGCTGTGCTCTGGGCGCTGTTTGCCCTGGCCCTGGTCCCAGAGCCAGGCTGTGTCTCACAGCTCGTGCCGTTCCTCGAGCTCACAGCTCCGTCAGCGCCGCACGGCTCGGGCCAAGGGACACTGCCTCAGCTGCCCAGCCTGGGCAGGACGTGTCACTGGTGACAGCAGCACCCATCTCCTGGGCAGGACGTGTCACCAGAGACAGCAGCACCCATCTCCTGGGCAGGACGTGTCACTGGTGACAGCAGCACCCATCTCCTGGGCAGGACGTGTCACCAGAGACAGCAGCACCCATCTCCTGGGCAGGACGTGTCACTGGTGACAGCAGCACCCATCTCCTGGGCAGGACGTGTCACCAGAGACAGCAGCACCCATCTCCTGGGCAGGACGTGTCACTGGTGACAGCAGCACCCATCTCCTGGGCAGGACGTGTCACCAGAGACAGCAGCACCCATCTCCTGGGCAGGACGTGTCACTGGTGACAGCAGCACCCATCTCCTGGGCAGGACGTGTCACCAGAGACAGCAGCACCCATCTCCTGGGCAGGACGTGTCACTGGTGACAGCAGCACCCATCTCCTGGGCAGGACGTGTCACCAGAGACAGCAGCACCCATCTCCTGGGCAGGACGTGTCACTGGTGACAGCAGCACCCATCTCCTGGGCAGGACGTGTCACCAGAGACAGCAGCACCCATCTCCTGGGCAGGACGTGTCACTGGTGACAGCAGCACCCATCTCCTGGGCAGGACGTGTCACCAGAGACAGCAGCACCCATCTCCTGGGCAGGACGTGTCACTGGTGACAGCAGCACCCATCTCCTGGGCAGGACAGGTCACCAGACAGCAGCACCCATCTCCTGGGCAGGATGTGTCACCAGAGACAGCAGCACCCATCTCCTGGGCAGGACGTGTCACCGGTGACAGCAGCACCCACCTCCCAACAGCACCTCAGGGACAGCCTCCAGCTCTGCTGAGTGTCTGGGCCACTGCACCTTCTGGCACAGGGACATTCTGGGCCCCTCTGTGCAGCTCAGGACTGTGAGGAGCTGCAGTGCTCCTGCTCCCATCCCTGCCCGTGCATGTGTTGAGCACAACACCACCCCTCCACACCCCAGGGACACTGGGGAGCCACGACACCCTGGAGCAGGGCACTCAGAGCCCAGGATGCAGCTAAAGGCTCCTGAGCCTATTCCCTCCCATGTTCTACAGCTCCAGTTGCAACTATCCTAAGCAACAACATCCCTGTTCTCTTTTTCACAGAACTGTGTCTCACATTCTGCGAGACCTGCCACACGTGGGTGGTGCTCTTAGCAAATTGCTGCCTGAGTGGCAGCAGTATTGGGATCAGAGGGGCTCTGGGGGCTGTGGGGCCGTGCACCCAATGGCCCTGGCTGCGGGGCACAGCTCCTGCTCAGGGACAGCAGCTCCCTGGGGCACACCGCGCTGTCCCTCTGTCCCTGGGCTGGCACAAAGCACCCTCAGTGCCACAGCTCAGGCAGTCACCGAGAGAAGGGCCCTGTCTGCACAAAAAATACCCCAACCCGCTGTCCCTGCTTTGGAACTCCCTCCCCTTCACACACCATTATCACTACGAGGTGCACAGGGCACACAGGCTGCAGACAGAAGAGTTTTAAAAATTTCACTCTGTGGAGCCCATAGTAACATATTCTGTTACCAACATCCACCAACTCCTCAAGGATTCTTCCTGAGACTTCCAACCCAATTTAGCTCCACCATATGTCAGTGCTACTTGCTTCAGCACTGAATTTTCTCCAGTATTTCACTACAGCTAAACCACTCCTCTGTTATTCTGAATAAAACGAATAAAGGAAAAAATAACTGAATAACTGAAAAAAAAAAATTAAGAGGATAATAAGTCTGGAAGCCAAGCAAACTTACCATCACCCTGTTGGACAGAGTGTAGGGAGCACCTGTTCAGTTCCACCTCCCTTAAAAACCCCCTCATTTTCTAAGAGTTTTGCTGAACACTTTTCCCATGCCAAAGCCTGGCGAGCAGAGCACTCAAGGGTTTTCTAAGGCACTGCTGCTGGGACGTGCATTTCCTGCAGCAGCCAAGAAGGAACGTAGAAGGGCTTGCTAATCCTGTTCATTTTCAACTCCTGAGTTGGGCCCATATGGCCCTTTGATCCTTTGACCCTCTTTGAAATCACACCCTGCCATCAGCAAGGTAAGAGGAGAAAAGGAGTCTTCATCCAAGCCTTCACTATCTCAAACTAGAGAAGCTGCATCAGGGAAAAATGCCATTTCCTCCATTTATGTCATCCCACATAAATGGTTTGGGGGCTTCTCCTTGCAGCTGACCCAAAGTGAGGGGAGGCTCCCCGGGGTCTGCAGCTCCTCCCGAGGGGCAGCTCCGATCTCTGCTCCCTGGGACAGGACAGGAGCCAGGGAACAGCAGGAGCTGGGCCAGGGCAGGCTCAGGTTCATCCCCAGAGGGTGCTGGCAGTGCCCAGATCCCCAGGGAATGGGCACGGCCCCGAGGCTGCCAGAGCTCCAGGAGCCTTTGGGCAGTGCTGCAGGGATGGACAGGGTGGGGTTTTGGGGGTCTGGGCAGGGCAGGGTGGGACTGGGTGATCCTTGGGTCCCTTCCAGCCCAGGATATTCCATGATTCTATGAAATAAATGGCTGTTTCCTCAACAGGAGTGCTCACAGTGGAATTCAAGCATTTCCTTCTTGAATTGTTTTTCTCTTCACCCTGCATTAAGCATCCCCATGAGTTCCACGCAGGAAGAAGTGCTTGAGCAAGGAGTGCTGTCCATGCTGGCTGTGCCACAGCCGGCCCGTGGGGAAGGGCTGAGCCCAGGAGGCAGGACCTGCAGCCACGCCTTGCCAGGTCCGTGACTCACGGCTCCGCTGGGACACGTTTGTAACTTTTCTTCTCCAGAGGAAAATGCACAGGTAGCAATTAACATCTGGGCGAGGCTGGACAAACCCATAAATGTTTGGAATTATTGTGAAGTTTTAATTGAAGCAGGAGAGCGGAGCAGCTACAGCGGAATGGGAGTGAGATTTTGACATTTAAGGAAGTGTCACTGAGAGAAATCTTGCTGTCACAGATATGACTCACCCACTGCTGTGCCTGACAGGTGTCTTCTCTGACTCCTGAGATCAAGATAATTTCACTTTAATCTGAGAGAAGCAGAGGGATGAGCAATTCCATTTATTTATAATACAAGCTCCCTTCAAAGGCAACTTGGAAATGAGTATTTTGGGAGGAGGTTCATAGTTCATTGCTGCAGAGGTGTGAAAACAGCACCAAGGGATGGACAGCACGGCACAGAGAAGCAACATTGATGTCCCCAGAACAAAGCCTGCTTAGGGAAGAGACACTGTGGTGGGGGAAGCTGGGAGACATCGGGGGAGACCAACATCAGACAGTGCAGCACGTGGCAAGGCAGAGATTGATTTAGTTTTCAGTACAGTAACAAGATGACAAACATCTGGCTCCCAGTGTAACCTGGAAGACTGCAGTGGCACACCTGGTTCCTTCCAACAGCAGCTCCCTTTGGGAAGAAGTGCCCAGGACCTCTGCAGCACCTGGCCCAGCCCTGAAGCAAAGTGGCAGGGATGGGGCTGGGCAGGACAGTGCAACCAGCCCCTCCTGTCCAAGGCAGTAATAACCTGAAAGGCTGACTGCCATCAATCTGACTGGAAACAGGATGGAATTCCCAGATCTCAGGCAAATAACCAGGAGATGATCTCCAAAGTCACCCTCAGCTGCTCCCAGCTCCTGCTCTGTGGGACAGCGAGTCAGGCACCAAACCAGATGTGATCTCTGGCTTGGGCCCGAGAACAGGCAAAGCCTTTTCCAAATTCACACCAGTGCCACTGGGGCTCCTCAGTCAGGGACACAGAGCGCCCATTCCCAGGAGCCTCTGCAGGCAGCAACATTCCTGACACAACTCCAGAAGTGATTCCTGCAGAAGTGCTCCCGGAGTGAGGAGAAGCTGCCTGGAGCCTTGGGTTAGCTCTAGATCTTTCCTTATAAAGCCAGAGAGCAATTACTGGATCACAGCACGAAGAACACAATAGAACAGACACTTTCTTCAGTCAGGAGGTGATTCAGCTATCAAAGAGATTCTTTTGTTTCTATTTTGGGGGAAAGAACCCATCACTGCTTTCAGATGTCTAAAGCTGACGTTGCCAGGGTTCTTCAGGGCTGTCAGCAGCTGAGAAGGGCTCTGTCATCCCTCCCTTCTCTCACACTCCAGCCTCTCCCTCAGCCCTGTGGAACACCTGGAAACGCTACCTGAAGGTGAGCAGGACACGAGCGGTGACTCACAGTGACGCTGTGCCTCTGCAGCCACAAACAGAGAGCACGGCACATGGCCTCGTCCCCTTGTCCCCTCACCTGCAGCCAGCCAGGACACACACACACACACACACAGAGCCTGGAAAACGCCGTGCTGCTCCTCCCTGGAAGAGCTCCCCTCTCCAGGGCCACGCTCAGCAGGTGCCAGGCGGGCACAGGGACACTGCAGTCACAGCAGCTCTGCACGGGACAGGCTGGTGACAGTGAGGACGGCGATGGCATTGCCGGAGAGCTGGCACCTGGGACAGCAGGGAGGGAAAAGCTGAACCACGAGGTTTAGGACATTTGCCTGGATGTGACAAAGGGACTTTCCCGAGGGGCTTGGACAAAAGGGCCCTTTGGAGCAGGAAAAGTGTCTGAATGCCGTGCAAAGCCCGTACAATGCCAGTATTTCAGGGAAAGAGGGGTCTGTGCTCAGCTCTGGGAGCAGGGACTGGGCAGGAACCACCGGAGCTCAACAAGGACTGACCCCAGGGTAAGGACTGAAGTCTGGGCTCTCTTTATATACCATAGGGATAAATACAGTGTAAAAAAACACAGGTAAAATTACTAAACACAGGGCTCATAAGGCAACCCTCCAACTGCCAAACCACAAGTTTGCTCCGAAGTTTGGAACACTGACAAAAATTCCATGGGAAAAAAAATCTGTTGCGCTTCTCACCTAGGAATAATCAGGTGTTTTGCTGTCAATTAGCATGTGATACGTGTGTGGTTTCTATCCACTAGTGAAATCTGACTCCGTGTGCCCACCAGCCGTACTTCCCTTTACGATAAATGCTCTTTCCATGATTTGCCCCGTGGTTTTGAAATCACCCTTCCAGCACCCTCTGTTTTCAGAGCAGTGGCAGCAAGAGCCCCTGGCAGAGCTCAGGGCTCTGTTAGTCCTACCCAGAGGATGGAAAACAGGCTGAGGGACAGGGCTGGCAGCACCTCCCACAGCACACGTGGGGCACGGAGCAGCTGGCCCGCCACGATCCTATTTCCAGAGCCCTTTTGGAAACTGCTCTCAGGAGCTTTTCTTGCTCAGCGTGGCCAGGGCAGAACGTCACCTTGTTGTGAGTGGAGCCCCTGAGTACACAGCAGTGACCCAGTGACTGGGAACAGCCCCTGCTGACACCCTGTGCCTCAGTTCTGGGAATTCTGCAAAAGCACCAGAGCCAGCCCCGTCCCCCGCTTGTGCAACAGCTCTGCCAGGCCCCACACGCACCCCGAGCTGAGCGGGGAAAGCTTTCCCAGCAGTGCCACCCCAGAACCACCCCTGTCCCCAGCCTGGGCAGCAGGAAAGGGGAATTCTGCCCCTGCTCACCTGTGCCCAGGTGAGCCCCACCTGCAGAGCTGGGCCCAGCACAGCAGGACCTGGAGCTGCTGCAGAGAATCCAGAGGAGGCACCAAAGGATCAGAGCATGGAGCAGCTCTGCTGGGACACCTGGGGGGCTCACCTGGACAGGAGAACTTTGGGGGGACCTCAGGGTGGCCTCAGGGCCTGAAGGAGCCACAGGAAAGATGGAGAGGGACTGGGGACAAGGGATGGAGGGACAGGACACAGGGAATGATTTACAAGGGCCTGGAGTGCCAGGACACAGGGGCAGGACTCCCCACTGCTAAAGGGCAGGGTTTAAAGGCATTCCTTGCCCTTAGAAATGACTTTGCTACAGCTACAGAGGAGACAGCCAAGAGACTAAGTAAAAAGTTATTTTATTTAAACACTTGATACACAACACACTGCATAGGAATAAACATAAATCAAGTAATGAATTTATAAATGGGTACAGATGTCATACCAAGAAATTTAATAAGGAAAACTTGAGTCAAATGCATTTCTGTATCTAAATTACCAAGAACAGGCTGCAAGCCCAGAGCAGAAATGTCTCTGAGAGGAACCATCCTGAACTCAGGCAAGTGCTAGACTTTAGTCCTTCCACAGGAAAATCCCGAAGAACCTCCAGGTAAAATTCCGTTCAGTAAAATAAAGCTTCCCAGCAGAGAGATTTACTTGTCCCTAACAAGACTCTTACTCTGTAAGAGGATGTTCCTCGCTCATATGTGTTCAAGATCACAATTAACCATGCCTGTTCATCAACCACTTTCTTTTCATTTCCTACAACGGGCAGGATTTAGGAAACCGCCCCAGATTGTGACACAACAATGCAGGCCTGTCACCTTTCCAAGCACTTAGCCCTACCCTAGAAGCAGCTGGGCTTTAAAGTTCTTTAAGTTGTACCACTTTCCAAGGGACTTGGAGACCAGGAATACATTAACAGAAGGCTTTTGGGGCAAACACAGAATTCATTTTCATTTCTTTGTACTCTTACGGACTGAGGGGCAGAAACTGCATCTTCACAACTTCCAGTATCCGTGCTTGGAAAAGCAGCAGTGGGTGTGAGAGGCCCAAACTCAACGGGGCACCGGGAATATTCCGTTTCTGAGGCAGGAGCTCAGGGGAAGAGGCAGAGCCCGCAGCCGGGGTTGAACACCTGCACCCCCGGAGCCCCCCGAGCGCAGCTCCTGAGGGATCCCGGCCGCGTTCCCTGCTCGCACCGCTGCCCCGTGCCCCAAACCCGGCCGGGCACAGCCCCAGGGCCCGGGCCCGGCTCGGGGCTGGATCCCTGATCCGCCTCCCGCGGTTCTCCGAGCCGAGCCGAGCCGGGCCCTCCTGCCCTGCCCTGCCCTGCCCGGGAGTGGCGGAACGGCCTCGGGCCACAGAGAGCCGGAGCGGGGCTTAGGAAATGCTTCCCTGAGACACGAGAGCCACACCGGGGCTCAGGAAATGCTTCCCTGAGACACGAGAGCCGGAGCGGGGCTTAGGAAATGCTTCCCTGAGACACGAGAGCCGGAGCGGGGCTCAGGAAATGCTTCCCTGAGACACGAGAGCCGGAGCGGGGCTCAGGAAATGCTGTCCCAAGGCCGGGCCTTGTCAGGCGCTGCCCAGGGAGGGTTGGAGTGCCCATCCCTGGAGGTGTCCCAGGAATTCTGGAGGTGGCACTCAGGGCTCTGGGCTGGGGACAAGGTGGGGATGGGTACAGCTGGGACTCGGTGATCCTGGAGGTCCTTTCCAGCCTCAGTGACTCCGGGATCCTGTGATAAATCTGTCCCAGAGCAGCGCTGACCCCCGGAGCCCCGGCCACCCTCCCTCTCCTCACCCCGGCTTCGGCGCTCGCTGAAGGCGGAAACGAGTCAGAGGCACGTTTGGGTTTTTGGTTGCTTTTGGTTTGGTTTTTTTTCCTCATCACGACTAACCCTTCAGGGAGCGAGCAGAAATAAATCAGGAGGCACAGCGTTATCTCCTGGCTGTGGCGGTACCGCCCCGTCCCTTCACGTAAAGCCGCGTTTGGAGCGGCGCGTGTGGAGCCCCCGCTGCCGCCTGGGGAGCGCCTCGGCAGCCGCAGCACCAAGACCACCAATTCCTCCTCCTCCTCCTCGTGCTCATCCTCCCGCTGCCCCGCGCGTCCCGCCGGGCCGGTGCCGGGATCACCGCGATCACCGCCCCGCTCGCTGCCCGGCCCGCCCTCCCTGAGGGGAGCCGGCGGTGACGTCACGGCCGGGCCGCCCGGCAATGGGCGCCATTTTGAAACCGCGAACCCTCCCGCGGCTCCGGGCGGCTCCGTCCCGCTCCCGGCCCCGCTCCCGGCCCCGCTCCCGCGGCTCCCCCCGCCATGGCAGGTCTGTGTCCGCGCTCCGCGCTCCGCGCTCGGCTCCGCGTTCGTGCCGGGATGGGCCGCGGCTCGGCTCCGTGCGGCCAAGGGAGCCGGCCGCAGGCCGGGCCGCGCCGGGCGGCACGGGCGGGTGATGCGGGAGCGCGGCGGCCCCGAGGGCTCCGGGCCGGGGCTCGGCGCGGGGTCTCCTCTCTCCCTCCCTCTCTCACCGCCCTTTCTCCTCCCGCAGTAGTGGCGAGAGCTGGAGGCGACGGCGGCGGCAGCAGCAACAACGAGGTGCAGTGGTGCTTCTTGCAGGTGAAGGGGGCGATCGACGAGGACGTGGCGGAAGGTGAGGGGAGCCCCGGCCCGCGGAGCCCTCCCGGCCGCGGGGCAGCGCCGCAGCATCCCCGGCCCGGCCGGGGGTGTGGGCCATGACTAAGCGAGCTCCCACCCCGAGAGCATCACAGACCCGTCACGGCGCCTTCCTCCAGGTCTTTAGTGCGAGTCCCAGAATCCCCAGATAGTTGGGGCTGGAGGGGATCTCTGGAGATGATCCGGGTCAGGCTCCTGCCCAGGCAGGTCCCCTGGAGCAGGGCACACAGGAACGTGTCCAGGAGGGTTTGGAATGTCTCTGTACAGGGACACCCCAGCCCCTCCCTGGCAGCTGTTCCAGGGCTCTGCCCCTCCGTGGACACAAGTTCTGCCTCGTGCTGGGGTGGAACTTGCTGTGGGTCGGTTCCTGGCCGCCGCTCCTTGTCCTGGCTCTTGTCCGTGCTCTGACAGCCCCGGGGAGATTGGTGTGGATTGATGGGATCCCCTCTCAGCCTTCCCTTCTCCAGCCTGAGCAGGGCAGCTCCCTCAGCCTCTCCTCATCTCAGAGATGCTCCAGTCCCAGAGTGACCTCGGTGGCCTCCCTGGACCCTCTCCAGCAGCTCCTGGACTCTCTTGTCCGAGGAGCCCAGAACTGGGCTTAGTTCTGGGCTTAGGATAACTGTCTACAGTTCTGGGCTTGGGATAAAAGGTAACAACAGTGATATGATACAGGGAGAGGAAAAAAAGAAACACCAGTGGAGTCTGTCAGGCTTGTCAAGTTTCGCTCTGACGCACAGAGTGCAGCTCTGTCATTTGTGCTGCATTGAAAAGTGCAGTTTAAAGGGTTCCTGCAGCTGTGGAGAGATTTGATTCCCACTTGTTAACGTTTGGGAGCTATAAATAGGGATATTAAGCAGGGAAAAAGGGCACACCTTCACATTTCTCTGAAACTTTCCAAGCGCTTCATGTGTTGGACAGAGTAGAAAACAAGAAATGTTTTAACTGGGAAAAGTGTTTTCTGTAGTGTGCAGAACCTGGGTGGAGTTTTGCTTGACTCTGATGAGAAAGTTCTTTTTTTGCCCCTAAATTTCCTGTGCTCTAACTGTCCAGGCTGGCAGCACTCCTCTCTAAAGTGTGAATTGACTTCCAGGGCCGTGTGTGCTCCGCTTGGCTTTGGGATTTTATTTTTGTTACTGGATGCAGTAAATATTTTTCCTTGCTGCCTGCTTCAGGGAAATTGTGCTGACTGTGTTTTCATTTTCTTGCCACTTGTTTGGCATTCCATTTAAAATAATGGCCGTTGGAGGGATAGACTGGAACTGGCTGGAGAAATTAGACTCACTCAGTTGTTGCCTTCCTTTTTCTCCCCTCTGTATTTTGTAGCTTGCTCTGAAGTTCCCAGAAATCTTGTACAAACGTATATAAGTAGCCTGTATGTTTTTTAAGTAGTTCTTTTTTCTCGGGTCTGTCACCTGTGTGACTAAAAGTCAGTTCTCCATGAGGAAAGGATATCGTCCTGGGGACACCTGCCTTCCCAGGTAACTCCTGAGCAGCATGGATTTGCACAGAGCAGGAAAGCTCCAGCAGTCATTCAGCACCTGGTTTTGCAAAGCTACCACTGAAGTTTCATTTTCCTGTGGGAATACCAGAACTATTTACAGGCTTTGTGACTTTTTGATTTTTTGTTTTGATTTGTGGCCTTTCCCCTCCTGTTACATTTTGCCTTGAAATCGGAATTAAATTTAAAAAGCATGCTATTTGTTTGCTAATAACTGCCCAAATTTAATTCCCTAATAAGAGTACAAATGCACTGCTAGATGTTGGGCCTCAGTAAGGGACATATTTACTCATTACCATCTTTTAAATCCTCTCTCAGCAAACTGCACGTCTAAACCTGTTTGATGGACAACTGTTGCCTTGAAACAGCCTTCGAATTGCACATAAATTTTTGTGACAGTGCAAACTTGCTACTGCTGGCAGTTTTTTGTCAATTTTGTGGAAAATCAGCTCTCTAGAGGAGGAGGACACCATGAAGTTGCTGTCCAGCCTATTCCAGGCAGAGTGTTTTGCTGGATTTTCTTTGAGGTTTATTCAGGAGTTGAAAGTGCTCAGCCAGGCAACTTTAGCAGAAAATCCTTTCTTTTACGGTGCGGTTCTAACATACATTTTATATTCTGTAGTTGTTTTCAGGTGTCTGGCTTCAACACAAACACTGGGACAAGTGGCTGTATCAGATTGGCAGCTGGATTTTCCTAACTGGGTCATTAATACAGAAAATCACTGTCTCCTCTTTGTCTTGTCCGTGCCTTGCCTTTCCTCGGTGACTAATCCCTGACCTCTGTTCAGGCTCTGTGTCAGCAAAGAGAAGGGCACTGTTCAGCCTGACAATTTCTGAAAGACCAGGATAATCCATCAGTTACTGAATATGGATTTTGTAAAGGGTTGGATATGACTTTTCTGGAATGGAAAAGTTTAGTTGGATTCAGGGAAGAGGACTGGAGGATAAAACAGAGATTGAGTGAAAGATGTAATATTGGGGATGGCAACAGTCATAATTTCAAAACAAAGCTACTTAAAGATTGTGTTGTAATTTTGTTGTTAGTGTTAACCACATGAATCCAAAATTGCACTGATTGCCCGTGGAACTTAAAATTCTTGGGTTACTTTTTTTGGTAGAGAGACCTTTCTAAATAGAGAATACAAGTGCTGCCAAAGATTATCACTTCCATGATTTCAGTGTTGAATTTGTTTTGCGTGTTCAAAATTGTCCTGTTTTGGGAGGCTCTTTTTTTTGGGCAAGTAAAATGTAAATCTGTTTATTAAATAATGTACAGATATGCCTGAATTCCCGTGGGCCAGATGTTCTGCATCTAATCCATGACCACTTCTGGATGCAGTGGTATCTGCATTCTGTATCTCCAGTTAATGACCCAAGAAATAAACTTTTTTTTTTTTTAATTCTCCAGACAGTGACTGGTATTGATTGACTGCCCTGCCAAACTGAGACATCCCTTGTTACCATCACTTCAGCCAACTCTCCTTCTGTTTCTGCTGCCTGTTTGTTAGGTGCTGGGTCAGACACCTCAGCAGTTTGCCAGGAAGCAGAACACAAGGAGCAAAGTCAACCACAATCTAGTAAAAATATATTAGCCTGTAATCCTGAGTGCAGCTACAGGTGATTAAGAAACGTTCTTTAGAAATTGTCTTTACAAATCAGTGGTTTAAGACATTCTCATGTGTGCTTCAGGAATCCACTTGGCCCGTTCTCCTGTCCTTAAAGGAAATTGGGGCATGGTTTTGTGCTTTAAAAAAAAACTGTTGCAGTAGAGGTGCAGCTCTGTGATGCCTGGTTCAGTTGCGTGAGGGGAGTTGCAGAATTGATTGTAAGCTTTAAAAATGTCTTTTTTCTGTAAGAACTGGAAAATAGGGGACTAATGACTACAGAGCCATGTGCTGTTTGCTGTCACCGTCAGTCACTGGTCATGCTGGAGGTGCTGCAGAGGGGCCAAGGTGGGTGTAAGCTGGCTTTGGGCTGGGTTTTTCCTTGAAAGCCAGTGCTTTGCCATGAGCAGGACCTCAGATGCCTCTCTGCCCTCCCTGAAGCCTTAGGGCTACCCAGAGCAGCTGTGGCTGCCCCTGGATCCCTGGCAGTGCCCAAGGCCAGGCTGGACACTGGGGCTGGAGCAGCCTGGGACAGTGGGAGGTGTCCCTGCCATGGCTGGGGTGGCACTGGGTGGGCTCTGAGCTCCCTTCCAGCCCAAACCAGGCTGGGATTCCATCATTATATTTTGATGAAATATGAAGCTTTGGTAAGATGTAGCTTGTGAAAGGTGAAGGCTTTGAGTAAGCAGTGAGTATCAATTGCTGAGTTGTAAGTGGGAATGCACAGCAAAGCCATTTGAGTAGTGGGAATATAGGAATTAGTGCAAGTCTTCCTGTGTGAGCAGTGGGAGCCACTGGATTTGTCCCTGCAGATGGGCAGGCTGGGTGCAGAGGGAAAAGCCTAATGAAAAATGACAAAACCCACTATTTTTTAAAGGATGTGAAGGCATGAAAGCTTCAACTGGAAGAAAAATCTGATTTTCTTATCGTGTTAAGACTTCTATGAACTCCTGAGAGAAGTACATGTTAAACCATCACAATGAGCTACTTAGAAAAAACTAACAATAGCATGAATTAATTCAGTACACTTCTAGTAGGAGAAAGCTTACTGGAATTAGTCTTCCAAAGGTTAAAAACTAACGCTGAGGCAGTAGATCTGCACAAAGAATACCAGCTCATGTCACGAATCTGAGAAACAGCCTCCATAGTTTGTCATGGCTTGTAGGGAAGGCAGGGCAAGCTCTGCAGGCAGGAAAGGAGCACATCTGTGTGACTGAGCTCTGGCCTTGCTGCTCCTGTTGGTGCCATGCTGCTCTGGCTTTGCTTGCACTGACACATCCACACTGCTCTGTGCACCCCAACTCAGGACAGCTCTTGTGGGATCGCGTTCAGAGCGCTTCAGTGGCAGGTCACAGCCTGGTTCCGTCGCTGAGAAAACACAAACTGAGCTACGTGAGGGACCGGCACTCAGTGTGCCACGAGCCGGAGCTCTGGGGTGCTGTGCCATCGCTGAGGGGTGCTGGCAGCCCTGGAGCAGGGTACTGCTGCTGGCTGTCTGTCTGGCTGTCTGTCTGTGTGTCTGTGTGTCCGGGCTGCGCTCAGCGCTCCCGGCGGAGCAGCCTGCGCGCTCCTCCAGCAGCCAGGCGGCTCGGCTCTCGGCTCCAGGCATCCAGCACACACAGGAGCTGGCAGGCTTTCCCTCACAACTCCAAACAAGAGCTTTGCAGTTTGCCACGGCCTGTCAGTAGCAGCACTGACCTCAAACAGCTTCTGCTTCCCGGCTGGCCAGTGCCCTGCTTGTGCTTTGCCTTAGATCTCTTCAAGGATTTCACTTAGTCCCAAAAGCAGAGTTATTTTGGACTGACTTAAACCCTGCCAGGTGCCTAAAGGCATTTCAAGCCATTTCACAAGTGATTTGAGTATTAGGGCATAAAAAAACGGTTCGACCTCACAGATATTTTAGGTTGGCAGAGTGTTTAGTGGAGTAAGATGAGAAAGTTTGGTCTGGGCAAAACTACACCCCTTGGCTTATTCTCCTGATTTCTGGTACACTCCTGTGTTAACTCTTCAAAGAAGTCCTAAAAGTGGAAGTGTAAAAATTGAGTCTATGAGGAGGCATATTCTGAAAAACAAGTGATTTGAGTAACTTGGATGTATATGTATATTGTCAGGTGGTTTTTGGCAGCTGTAAAGTTTGGCTCATGTTTCAGTACAATTGTGATTTCTATCAGCTGTTAGGAAACAGCACTTTAGGAGCACTGACAGCAAGAGCAGTCGGTCCCTCCCCACTGCAGGGTGACCCTCTCTGTTCCATGGCTGTCCTGGCAGCTGTAGGGGACAGCCTCCTTCACCTGGAAGCAAGTCAGTGCCGTGGACAGGGAGGAGGGAGAGGCTGAGGGGCAGAAGTGGGTGCTGGAGTCAGAGTCCTGCAGTGGCTGAAATGTCAGCACTGCCTGCCAGCCCAGCAGCCCCCTGCACTCCTGCTGTGGAACCTGCAGCCATCCCAGCTGGAGAGCTCTCTGACTTCACACCCCTGCTTCCCTCTGCCCTCCCCAGAGCCTCCCAGTGCAGCTGCATATGCATGAGAGTGTTTGGGAAGTGCAATTACTGCAAATCTGTGACAAGCAGTTCTGAGGCCCTGTGTGTCTGGAACTTGTTAAGCTCCAATAGGATTTTGGTTTTTAAACATTTTTTCTATGATTTGCTCTTTAGCAGGTGCTGGTCTCTAAATTGCTTCATTTTCTCTGATAATCTCTTCCCTCTAAAGGGCCTCTCTGGTTTTTTTTGACTGATCTTACTTGCTGCTATTATATTTTTTATTTGAGGAGTCTTTCCCGAGTTGCTCTGAAGCAATGGTTCCTTGCTGTTCTCACTGCCCACATTTGTCACCTGTGGTCCCTCAGAATGGTCTGTTGTCCCTGTCTGCTGCAAAGGGAGTTGTGTTCCTTGTGATGTCGTGTCACACAGTTCAGCCCAGCATTCCAGGGAGATCCCGGTGGCTGCTCTCTGAGGTGATGCAGGAGCACATAACCTGTGCTGATCCCTTCTGCACTCTCTGCTTTCTTCCCATCCACCGTGGGAGACCCCACAGAGCCTCCCACAGCTTTGTGCAGCCACAGGATAGCTCTGGCTTTGTAGGATAACAGTGTTGGAGGGAAAAGTGTGTCACCTGTGAGCTTGATCACAGCCGCAGCAGTATTCCCTCTGCCCAGCTCCCACTGGCAATCTCCCTGACAGTCCTGCCAGCCATCTCCTCTCAAAGCAGGAGCCTCTGCAGAGGTTTCCCTGGGCCTTACAGCAGTTCCTGCTTTGGTCCCAGGATGGGTCATGGAAAATGGGGCTGTGCATTCAGACTCCTCTCTGGGGAGCAGGACAGGAGCCAGGTTTGCAGGCAGGCACTGTTCAGCCTGTGTGCTGAAGTGGTACATTGTCTAATACATACTTGGAAAATTCTAAGTTAAAATGCCCTGGAAGCTGGAAAGTTCCTTTTTAGGTGCTGTTGGAGAGCTGTGAGTCTTTGGTTGCTTTTCACTACATGTCTGAGGAGTGGGTTTGTGACAAAAGGCTCTGAGCAGCTCAGGAGGATGAGAGGCACTGGTGCTGACCGTGTCTCGGTAGTGTTGGTCCTGAACATGAGCTGCAGCTGCAAATTCCTTCTCTCCTGGGTGAGCCATTAGGCAATTCCATGTTTTCAGGTTTGGGTTTTAACCAGAGCAGCAATGCACAGCAGCTTAGAGAGGAAAAGTTCACAGGAGCTAATTTTAGGCACCTGATGTAGATGTTGTGGATCTCTTTGCATTCTCCATTACCTCAGCTGAGAGCCCGGGCGTTGATACCGGTGTCAGAAATACCCAGGATGAATCCTGGGGGGATTAAGTTAGTTTACAGGTGTAAGCTTGCTGTCATCTCCAAATCCTAACAAAAGCTGGTCTCTGCCACCCCAGCCCCCTTCACTCCCAGCAGAACTTGCCCAGGAGGCTCTGGAGGCTGTAACTTCCCACAATTCTGGCAGGAGTTGTTTGTAGGGAGGTTTGCACTCAGCAGAGATGGTGCAAGGCTCAGAGCACTCAGACTGAACTTTGGCACATCTGTCAGGGCTTACAGGGCTCCTGAGGCAGGGAATGGGCTCCACCACGTTTCTGTAGAGCTGGATCTTTGTGGCCTCTGATGTGTTGGGATGGTGTTTCCTACCCACGGAAGTGATCAGTGCTCTTCAATTTGGGGGTACTACAGAATCACAGTGTAGGTGCCAGCAATCCTTTTAATGCACCAGCTGTGAAAACAGCTCGGAGTTTCTCCTCTGGCTGCAATGTAACCAGTTGGAACTCACCAGAAGTGAGGCTAAACATGAATTCTTCTTGTCTGGAAAGAAATATTGCCAGTGTGGTATGTTACTGTGAAGTCCCAGGGATTGCTGCCCTCCTTGGTTACAGGAGGAGGGTTTACATGGATGCAGAGCAGTCTGGAGGGACAGTTGGACAGACTTTTGTTTCTAGAAAAGCAGTACCTGAGAAGAGAGCCTTGGGGTGCTGTCATGAGCAAATACCACACTGGCTTGGCTTTGCTCAGCCGTTCCCACTTTGCGTTGGGAGTTACTCTGCTGGCATGGAGAAGAGGCTGAAAGTAAGGCAGGGCCATAACACTGGTGCTTGTATACCTGAGAAGCAGTTATGGCATCTGATAAAAAAGCTTAGAAATCCCAGAGTTAATGCAAGGACGAAGACCTGCAGAGGTTGCTTTGTTCTTTCCTCAAAGTTTTAAGCTGACTTGGAAGTGAAGAGCAAGTGTAGGTGGGTGAAGTGTTGAGCAGAACAGGGATGGTTTGGAATTCATTCTGAGCTTTACTTGGAGTCTTGGAATATTTTTTCTATTTCACCTGCTTTGAGATGGTAGAGTGCTGAGGATAGTGGGTGGAATGATTTGGGGGATTGAGCTGCTTCAATTAAACATGCCTGTAGGGAAAACTTTATAATTCATACATTTATGGATAAAACAGGTACAGTGCTATTTAAACAGGTGATTGCTCATATTGCAAATTTTGTAACTTAGAAAATATTTGAAGGAAGCTTCTCTATTTTTGTCCTGCTGTGCCCCCCCAGTTCCCTGTTCCCTAGAGCATGTTGGTGACAGACTATTTCAGTGCATCTCCTTTACCCTCCTCTCCCTGCACTTCGTGTTTCAAGCCATGGAATTTGGGTAGTGTCTGTGTTTTGGTGTGTTTCCACCCAAGACTTTTTGTCTGGGTAGCACTGCTGGGGAATAATGGCTGTGTCAGCAGCTGGTGTGGGCATTTTTGGGAAACAAAAATGATACACAGATTATTTTGAGCAAATAATTGTGTGAATACTCCAGTAGAAAATGGGAGACGCTAATAACTTTTTCCCTTTCTAAAACAAAATGGAAAAGTAGCTTTTGTGACTTTGAAAGAATTGTATGTGTTAAGGAGGCATTTATTCCTGCTATTATTCCTGAGTCTCCAAGGGTAAAAAGGATCTTTGCTAGAAGGGCTTGCAGGTGGGGGTGGTAGTGGAATATTAGTTTTCTACTAATAAACTTTCATAACTCAAGGCCTTCTTCGTATCTGAGTACTGAAAATGTCATGAAATTCTCAGTGAACTCACTTCATTGATTGCTTACCTTCTCAGTTTGTTTCTTTTTCCTTGGTTTCCTGCTTTTCCAGGGTGTCTTCTAAAATCCCTGTGTATAATTAACAATAACTGATAATTGGCTAGTAATTCCCTTTAAAGAAAGGTGACTGTAAAACTGGATGTGTCCAAAAGCTGGTTAGTAATGTGATACTGAAGGCTGGCATAAATCTGTAGAAAGATGATATTTACTCATTTATTTAGTTGTTCTAAATAATATTTTTTTTAATCCAAGAAGGTAAATCATTATCTCTACATACTAGGAAAAAACTCTTAAGAGCATCATTGATAAAAGATGAAAAATGAATTTATATTGAGAAAATTGCTTAGGGTTTCTAATCACCTTCCTTGTGAGAGTGGAGCATTATTAAAAGGAATTTCAAAGATAGCACATCAAAATCAATACAGGAGAGGAGTTTCCAGGGAGTCTCCAATTGCACACTCTGGAACTAATTGACATCATACACTTCAAACCTCAGAATTTTGCTGTCTGCATCATAAATGCAATATTGATGTGAGCAGGCCCAGCAGGAGCAGTGTTTGCTGAGTGCTTTGTTGGGTTTGTTACCATCTGCCCCAGCCCCAGGACAGACATTGCCAGCCCCTTATCTCACCTCCTGTGGCTGGGGTTGTTCAGTGGCAATTATTTCTTTATTGCCACCTCCAGAGGGACAGGGGCTGCACTGGGGGCTGAGCACTGGCCTCTCCCCGGGCCCCAGCCCCAGGGCACTGCAGGTCCTGAGGGCTTTTCCCTTGCTCTGCTGCTTCCCTGTGTCCTCGCTGATGCTTCTGCAGGGAGCTGCTGCAGGAACCTCCTCTGGAAGGGATTTTGTTTCTATTTTCCCCCTTTGACAGAGGGGACTGCCTGTTTCAGGCTCCTGAAGTAATCCCTGAGTGCTTGGCTTGGAGAAGGCAGGTGTGCCTCAGCCCCACCTGGATCAGGGCACGCTGCTCCATGGGAACACCACACCTGGCAGGATGCACACCCTGGGGTGGGATGTCCCTGTGGACACTGCAGGGTTATCCCCATGGACACTGCAGGGTTACTGCCCACACCTTGGGAGCTCAGGGCAGGGATATGGACACTGCAGGGTTACTGCCCACAGGTAGTACACACACCTTGGGAGCTCAGGGCTGGGATAACCCCATGGACACTGCAGGGTTATCCCCATGGACACTGCAGGGTTACCTCCCACACCTTGGGAGCTCAGAGATATCCCCATGGACACTGCAGGGTTACTGCCCACACCTTGGGAGCTCAGAGATATCCCCATGGACACTGCAGGGTTACTGCCCACACCTTGGGAGCTCAGGGCAGGGATGTCCCCATGGACACTGCAGGGTTACTGCCCACACCTTGGGAGCTCAGGGCAGGGATGTCCCCATGGACACTGCAGGGTTACTGCCCACAGGCAGTACACACACCTTGGGAGCTCAGGGCAGGGATATCCCCGTGGACACTGCCCACAGGTAGCACACACACCTTGGGTTCCTCAGCCAGTGTTCCTCTGGTGACTAAAGGCCTGCACTGAGGAATGAGTAAGTGTTTTAGCTTGTCAGTAAAAGTGTGTCAGGCTTTGAAACATGGCTGCATTTGTGGATGTAAATGAAGAATTTTGTCATTCATTGCATTAGTATGAGTTGTAATGCTTTTTTTGTGCTCAAGTCTTGGAACTCCTTGATTTGCTTTCCACATTACAGTGCTGCTTTATTTCTGTTCTCTTTACAGCTGATATAATTTCAACAGTTGAATTTAATTACACTGGTGATCTTCTTGCAACAGGAGACAAAGGTGGCAGAGTGGTTATATTTCAAAGGGAACAAGAGGTCAGTGACTCAAAAAACAAAAGTGTTGTTACTACACTGTTCTTGTGTTGCACAGTCTCACTTCATCTGTCCATGCCCTGAGGTTTAAATGGAGAGTTTTCTCAGAAAACCCCAAGTTAGCCAAGTTTCTAAGTATCTGCCCTGTGCTGTACTTGGTAAGTTGGTCTCATGAGGGCTCCCCTCCCTCCTTCCAAACAAAAAAAGGTCCCCAAAATCCAAGGGAGCTCTTTATATGTACCTGGTGTCCTCAGTGTCACTTTGCAGAATTTGGACTTTCTCCTGAATTTTTCTACTGGCTCAGGCTGATCTGAGATAAATCACAATGCTTTGGGAGAGAATGTAAAAGAAGTTCAGGAAATAAGCTGCAAAGACTACAGGATAAGGTGGTTAAAAATTGTTTGAGGATTTAAAACCAGTGGGAACAGCCACTTCTCCAGGAGCACTTGAGCGTTTCCCATCAGGAGGGTGGGAGCACTGTCCCTCCTGCACTTCCACAGCTGCTCTTCATGAGTTCAGCTGTGTGACAGAGCTGTCATGTTCCTGTGTGTTCATCCTGGGCCACATCCCTGAGCTGGGATACCCTGAGCAGCAGTGGTGATGGGAAACGTGCACCAAGGGCTGAAAAGTAATTGTCATGTCTGGAGGAGTCTGGGATTGTGTTCTTTAAAAAGTCAGTATTCCACATGGCATTTCTCACCAAATTTCTGCTTATCCTGTCCTTTGAGGAGTTGAGGGGAATTGGAGGGTTGGAGCATTCTCCTGGGTCAGAAATACCAGAATTGATCATGGAATTTTAATTCAGCTTGTCTGTACATGAACATTACAAATCTTCAGGTGCAGTGGGATTTCTCCAGCAGAACCCCTGTGCTCTCCTTGTGGGGCTCAGCTGATGCTCTGTTAATGAAGAGCTGGCCAGTATTTTGCATTTCTCCTGAGCGTGCTGCTGCTCCCAGCCGTGTGGCACGGGTGCCTGGCTGGGTGTGCTCGGAGCAGTGAGTGCCAGCCCTGCTGAAACGTTACCCGCCGGCACCCGCACGGCTCCCGCTCATCCGTCATTCACTGGGGTGCCCACACGCCTAACCAAGCCCACACATGAGGTCACAGGTGCCTCGGCAGCATCCTGAGCTTTTCAGGGTTTTGGACTTGCCTGATGTGGAGGGGGACTGTTATGGGTTAGCACTCAGTTGTTCCATAAGGCAAAACCCGCCTGTCGTGGCACTTCCTCGGAGAGCAGGGAAGAACAAACCCCAGGGCAGACTGTGCACACAGGAATATTCAGCTGTCTCCTTGGGAACATGGAAACTGAGGGAGGAGTTGGGAATCAGGCACGTTTCTTTTGTCATGTGCAAAACTGCAGGAAAGAGTCTAAAATAAGTGTATAATGCTGGAACCTTAAAATAATAACCGTGTTTTTTAGCCAGTTTGGATTTAAGACTAGGTTAACTAGGTCAGTGACAGCTCAGGGTGGTTATACAGTTCCCCAGACACTTGGATTTGGGAAGGCACCCTGGAATGCTCTGCATCATGCCCCGGGCTCATAGGCCTTGACTTCACTTGCAAGCAGCAATTACTCCAACCAAATGTGTGAGTAGAGAGGGAAAGCAGCAGTGCCAAGGCAGCTCACTCTGAGTGCTGGGAACTTTTGGATGAGGCCAGGTGAGAGGGACCTGCCAAAATTCTTACAAGTCAGTGACATGTAGGGAGTAAAATCATATAAAGTCTGAGAGTTAAGTGAGAAACTCCACAGCCATGATACACTGCAGGGCAAACTGCACCCCTGGGGCTGTTCTGCAGCACAAACCACTGACACCAGCTTACTTGGAAAGCCTGATAACACGTTGCCTCAAATCTGATAATGCAAATCTGGGCAGCCTTGGGACTTTGCTCTCTGTTCTTCGCTCCCACACCCACCACAGGAGGATAGCAAAGCCTGAAGGGTGCACATATGCATAAACCTAAATTTCTGAAGGGAAGGCTGTGTGCACTGTATTGGTCTGAGCTGGGTACGCTATCACAGACTGAAGATTCAAAATTCTAGAGCTGATGTTCTGATTGACATTTTCTAGGGATTGATTTGTATGGGCCATTTCTGAGGGACCCAGTGACATCAGCCTCAAGAAATGCTCTTTTTCTTGCAGACTAAAAGCCGTCCTCTCTCTCGGGGAGAATACAATGTTTACAGTACCTTCCAGAGTCACGAGCCTGAGTTTGACTACTTGAAAAGTCTAGAAATTGAGGAAAAAATTAATAAAATTAGGTGGTTACCACAACAGAATGCTGCTCACTTCCTGCTGTCTACAAATGGTAAGGGCCCTTTCTTTTGCACAAAGAACTTTGTCATTGGAATATTGTCTCACCTGTCATACTCTTGAGGTTTTTTTCTGACATATTTTGGTGGTGTTTTAATGTCTTCTCTAATCACATGCAAAATACGTTTTGATTGTAATGTTGTCTGTGTTAATATTGGGTTTGTTTAGATTTGGTGCATCATGGAGCATCTGTAAATGAAATTGTAGAACTGGGGATGTGGGTTAGTGGGAACAGTTAGACTCATGTCTTAAAGGTATTTTCCAACTAAGCTATTCTGTGGAAAAAACTTGTTCTTATTATCAGAGGAGTACATTATTCCTAACAGTTTGGATCACTTTGTGAGGTGCAATTCTAAAAGCAGCAGTGACCTCTGTCTGCTGGTCTGTGCAATTAAAATAATTTCCTCTGATAGATGTCTTAATAAAGCATTCTTTAAACTGTGTAATCTCAAATGCTCTGCAGGAGTTTGGGGAGGAGAGGTTTGGCTCCAGTTAGGCAAGGATCTCACCACTGGGTGAGACCAGTGTGCACTCACTGGCTGCACTGGGAACACTTCCCTGGTAACACCTGGCAAGTGCATTCCTGTGGAGCCCCAAACAGTGGGGCAGATCCTCATCTCAGCCTTTGGCTGGCTCTGAGCAGGTACCTGGGACAAACCTGCTTTCCTTTAGGACAGTTAGGATAAGGAGCTCATGTGTTTGTTGGGTTTGGTTCCTAGCAGTGGTCTGTTAATGGAACTCAGATAAGCATCCAGGGCTTAGTGGGGAATTTGGGTAATTGGTGTGTGGAACTCTCCCCAGGCAGTGGCATTTGGGTGAGTGGGAGGCACAGGGCCTTACTGCTCAGACACAAATTGGGATCTTACTCAAAGTGCAGTCACACTGTGGATGAAGAGCTCTGTCAGGGTCCTTCTGCAAGCACTGGAAGTGCAGACAGGTCACTCGTGTCCACTCTGCTGAGACCACATTTAGGGGTTTGGTTTGGTATTCAATCCATCTCAAGCATGTGAATTTTTTGGTTTTAGATAAAACTATTAAACTATGGAAAATAAGTGAAAGGGATAAACGAGCCGAAGGTTATAATTTGAAAGATGAAGATGGAAGACTTAGGGAGCCTTTCCGAGTCACAGAACTACGGGTACGTCTCTGCTCTTTGACTTTATCATCTCTGCATGCTCTTCTCTGTCTTTGTGCTACCAAACTGAAATGTGCAAATCAAAAATGGTGTTTGGGTCAGGATCATTGAAAACTTTCAGAAAAATGAAGACACTTCATGTTCTTACCTATAAAAACTATCAAAAAATTTTCTTCTGGAAAGCTTGAGGGAAACTTTCATCATTATAATACTGTATTTCTAAGAGGATGATTAAAAAATTGGAATGGGGTATTCAGTGGCTGGATAAAGCTGTGTTTGTTAAAACAAATTCCAAGCATTTGGATAACCTGACATGCACTGGAATAGTCTTGGATATCATGCTGTAGGGGTAGGGTTAGTGCTCCAAACTTGGGATCACTTGGAGCAGGAGCCCAAGAAAGGAAAGGTGGGGCTGGGGCTTTTCCTGGGTTTTCATGTTGTTCCACCATCAGCAGGAACAGAACTGAGGCTCTCACTGCTCTCAAAGCCACCCCTCTGTGTAGGGACTTCAGCTGGAGGCATTTCTTGGGGGTTTCTCTTGCTTTTGCTGAAGCTGAATGTCGAACAGAAGCTTTGGGTGTACAAAATGCATTGGGAAAGGATATCCTCTGCCTTTCAGTGTGTGCAAGCCAGGGTTGGATTGAGTGTCCAATGCCAGCAGCTAACCCCAAGGACATCCCGTAGGATCCAGTGGTAGAAGGAGGCCCCTGTAGAGTTTTGGGTTCTGCAGCCCTGCCCTGCTGGAGCAGGCAGCAGCTGGGGCACTGGAGGGGCACTTTGGGCTCCTTGAGGCACTGTCCTGCACAGGGGGAGCAGCAGCAGCAGAACCTCTCCAGTCAGTCCCCTGCACTTGCTGCTGCTGCGGGCTGCAGCCTGGGAGAAGGGCTGATGGATGAGCCAAATCTGAGCAAGAGCTGGCTGGAGGAAAAGCCTCACCTGCAGGTACCTCCATGTGTTGAAACGCTCAGGGTTTGGAGAACCAGAGTGTACCAGGAGCTCTGGGGCTCTGTTGGCAGGCTTTGTTACAGAAACGCAGTGCCCATGTTCATGGGGACATGGAGGAGAAGCAGCTCTTCACACAGAGACCGTGGCACTTCCAGGTCCTGTTCCTGGTCTTTGCCATTAGTGCACCTGGGCTGTCACAGCCAGGCTGGGAGCACTCTGTGCTGAGATAGGACAGTGGGCTGTAAAAAGGAATGGATTAATTGTAGTTGTTAGTTGGATGGAAACAGGCTGGGAGATACAAACGGGGAAAGCAGGTAGGGAGCTCTGGGATGGATCAGCCCTTGTTCCAGGAAGACAGGTTATCTTAGGCACCCTGGGCTCGGCTGGTTGTGGGAGCAGGACATCCAGGTGTGCCTGAATTCCTGCTGACTGCTCATGGACAAGTTGGGAGTTTTCTTGGAGAGTGTTCTTGCCAGTCTCCTGACACCGTCTGAGGTCTGGGGACATTTCTAAGGGCTTGTTTCTGTAACCTTTGGATACCATTACAAACAGCCCATGTGTTGGGTGAGGCACCAAGGGCTGGCTTGAGTGGGAGGTTTCCTGTTGGCACTGTCCAAAGTCAGCATCCATGTGCTCTCTCAGTATTTTTCATGCTCAGTGGATTTCAGAAGTGTTTAGACAACAAATCAATACAGAAATCTCTGCAGTACAATTAATTAATTGCCATTAAACCAGCTGTGGGGTTCAGGGCTCAGTGTTGGCGCCAGTTCTGTTTAAGGTCTTTATTGATGATCTGGCTGAGGAGATGGAGGGCAGCCTCTGAGTTCACAGAGGATGGAAGGTGAGTGGGATGTGCATCTGCTGGAGGGCAGGAAGCTCTGCAGGGGAAGCTGGACAGGCTGGATTCATGGCCAGGGCAGAGGGGTAGAGTCTCAATCCCTGGAGGGGTTTCACAGCTGTGTGTGGTACCTGGGGATAGGGGATAGTGGTGGGAATTGACTCAATCCAGAGGGTCTTTCCTAAGGTGGTGACCCTGTGATGGGGTGATGTGTGGGGCTCAGCAGTGACCCCATGGGGCTCAGCAGTGACCCCGTGGGGCTCAGCAGTGACTCTGTGCCAGGGTGATGTGTGGGGTTCAGCAGTGGCCCCGTGGGGCTCAGCAGCCCCTCTGTGCCCAGCCCTGTCTCTGTGCCTGCCCAGGTGCCAACGCTGAAGCCCATGGACCTGATGGTGGAGGCGAGCCCGCGCAGGACCTTCGCCAACGCCCACACCTACCACATCAACTCCATCTCCGTCAACAGCGACTACGCCACGTACCTGTCTGCTGACGACCTCCGCATCAACCTCTGGCACCTGGAGGTCACCAACAGGAGCTTCAGTATCCTTTGGTGCCCTCTGCAAGGCGGGTGCAGCTCCGCTGCCTGTCTGTCAGAGAATCACCTCAATGTTGCTAATTAGAGTGGGTGTTTGAAGCCGGGGATTAAAGGAGGATTCTGAAGTCTGGAGGTGTAATGCAGTGAAAGCAGGCTTTGGGATGCTCAGTCATTCCTGAGGGCAAGCATGCCTCCAGTGGAAAACTGTCAGGAGAAACTCAGAGAGGCTTTGATTTCTAAGGAGGAATTGAGGGATTGTGGGAGCATCCCTAACATGTGGAGTTAAGTCAGCTCAAATAAGAGTTGTTGGATATGGACAGCAGATCCTTTGTTACTGTGGATACTCCTTCAAAGTTCGTGGTCTCTTAACCAAGGGACACTTCTCTTAAAACTAAATATTTTTTTATGTCAGATGATACCATTAACTGCAGAAGTAATTTTCAGATCTTTTTGCAAACCTGTGCAACTAAAACTAACAGTGTGTTTTACACTGACAAATCTGCAGTAAAATAAAAGTTGCAGGTGTACTGACACCTAAATAGGTCATTTTCTAAAGTTTAGGTCAGGTTTTCTGAAGCTTTAGGCAAAGAGATGAGGTTTATTTGGTGTGCAGTAGGAAGCATTAAGAAGGAGACTTGCTGGACTTTGGTTCTTGTGAGAGATTCTTTCACTCTGGGAGTCTGAAATTGCCCAGCATCAGTGGATTTGAGATGGAGAAAGCTAGAGAGTCACTTCTTCAAAGAGCATGTAGACTCTTTTGCCAGGCCAAAGGGGAATGGCTTCCCACTGCCAGAGAGCAGGGATGGATGGGATATCGGGAATTGGGAATTGTTCCCTGGCAGGGTGGGCAGGCCCTGGCACAGGGTGCCCAGAGCAGCTGTGGCTGCCCCTGGATCCCTGGCAGTGCCCAAGGCCAGGCTGGACACTGGGGCTTGGAGCAATCTGGTCCCTTCCAACCCAGACCATTCTGGGATTCTGTGACTTGTCAAATCCAGAGTTCTCCGGGCTCTCCCCCACTCTTGTACCTTACACACAGTAAAAGGAAGCTCCTGCCCGTTTCCTGCCTGGCACTTTCAGGCTCTGTCACTGCTCAGCTGATGTGTGTGAGGCCCTGTGTGAAGCGTTGCAGGCCTTGACCAGCTGTGGCAGACATCGTGGACATCAAACCAGCTAACATGGAGGAGCTGACGGAGGTGATCACGGCCGCCGAGTTCCACCCGCACCACTGCAACACGTTCGTGTACAGCAGCAGCAAGGGCACCATCCGCCTGTGCGACATGCGCTCCTCGGCGCTCTGCGACCAGCACTCCAAGTGTGAGTGCCTCCCTCCCTCCTGCCTGCCTGCCTGTGTGTGTGTGCCTCTGCCTGTCTGTGTGTGTGTGCCTGTGCCTGTGCGTGCCTCTGCCTGTGCCTGTGGGTCTGTGTGTGCCTGTGTCTCTGTGTGTGCCTCTGCCTGTCTGTGTGTGTGTGCCTGTGCCTGTGCGTGCCTCTGCCTGTGCCTGTGGGTCTGTGTGTGCCTGTGTCTCTGTGTGTGCCTCTGCCTGTCTGTGTGTGTGTGCCTGTGCCTGTGCGTGCCTCTGCCTGTGCCTGTGGGTCTGTGTGTGCCTGTGTCTCTGTGTGTGCCTCTGCCTGTCTGTGTGTGTGTGCCTGTGCCTGTGCGTGCCTCTGCCTGTGCCTGTGGGTCTGTGTGTGCCTGTGTCTCTGTGTGTGCCTCTGCCTGTCTGTGTGTGTGTGCCTGTGCCTGTGCGTGCCTCTGCCTGTGCCTGTGGGTCTGTGTGTGCCTGTGTCTCTGTGTGTGCCTCTGCCTGTCTGTGTGTGTGTGCCTGTGCCTGTGCGTGCCTCTGCCTGTGCCTGTGGGTCTGTGTGTGCCTGTGTCTCTGTGTGTGCCTCTGCCTGTCTGTGTGTGTGTGCCTGTGCCTGTGCGTGCCTCTGCCTGTGCCTGTGGGTCTGTGTGTGCCTGTGTCTCTGTGTGTGCCTCTGCCTGTCTGTGTGTGTGTGCCTGTGCCTGTGCGTGCCTCTGCCTGTGCCTGTGGGTCTGTGTGTGCCTGTGTCTCTGTGTGTGCCTCTGCCTGTCTGTGTGTGTGTGCCTGTGCCTGTGCGTGCCTCTGCCTGTGCCTGTGGGTCTGTGTGTGCCTGTGTCTCTGTGTGTGCCTCTGCCTGTCTGTGTGTGTGTGCCTGTGCCTGTGCGTGCCTCTGCCTGTGCCTGTGGGTCTGTGTGTGCCTGTGTCTCTGTGTGTGCCTCTGCCTGTCTGTGTGTGTGTGCCTGTGCCTGTGCGTGCCTCTGCCTGTGCCTGTGGGTCTGTGTGTGCCTGTGTCTCTGTGTGTGCCTCTGCCTGTCTGTGTGTGTGTGCCTGTGCCTGTGCGTGCCTCTGCCTGTGCCTGTGGGTCTGTGTGTGCCTGTGTCTCTGTGTGTGCCTCTGCCTGTCTGTGTGTGTGTGCCTGTGCCTGTGCGTGCCTCTGCCTGTGCCTGTGGGTCTGTGTGTGCCTGTGTCTCTGTGTGTGCCTCTGCCTGTCTGTGTGTGTGTGCCTGTGCCTGTGCGTGCCTCTGCCTGTGCCTGTGGGTCTGTGTGTGCCTGTGTCTCTGTGTGTGCCTCTGCCTGTCTGTGTGTGTGTGCCTGTGCCTGTGTGTGTGTGTGTCTCTGCCTGTCTGTGTGTGTGTGCCTGTGCCTGTGTGCCTGTGCCTGCCTGTGCCTGTGTGCCTGCCTGTGCCTGTGTGCCTGCCTGTGTGTGCCTGCCTGTGCCTGCCTGTGTCTGTGTGTGCCTGCCTGTGCCTGTGTGCCTGCCTGTGTGTGCCTGTGTCTGTGTGCGTACCTCTGTGCCTGCCTGTGCCTGCCTGTGTGCCTGTGTCTGTGTGTGTGCCTGTGGAGCAGCAGGGCCGCAGTGCTGGGGAGTGCTGGGCACTCAGTTGCCTTGCTCTAGGCCACCACCGAGCCCAGGTGTAGCGTGAGGCACCACCTGGCTGCTCCTGTTTGCCCATTTGTGCCCCATAAACTGACAGGAAGGAGTGCTCTGGCACAGTGAGACCTGTCTGCTGGCCACACTCAGGCTGGGTGCTTCCCAAGGTGTCTGCTCCCCCTGGGACAGTTCAGGGCAGCTCTTGCACCTCTGTGCACTGCAAACTGGGCTGCCAGAATCCCTGTCCCCTGTGACCAGTGCAGCTGCTAGGATAGGTGAATCCTCAGGAATACTCTCTGGAAGTTTCCAGGGATGCAGGGTGGCTGCTCCTTCGGCAGCTGAGCCACCAAAGCACAAGCAGGTGAGGAAAGAGCTTTGCTGTGGAAGCCAGGAGGATCCTGCCCCAGCCTTGCACACAGCCACATGTTCCTGTTCCCTGCTGGCAGAGCTGAGCTCTAGCAGTGTGCCCAGCCCTGGGGGGTGCCTGCCACACAGACACCTCCAGGCCAGCTGCCTGCAGTGCAGAGAGGGCTTTCCTGGGGCTAGAAGGGAATGCTTGTGCAATGGGAAGTGAAAAATGGGAGGCCACCCTACTGATCTGGTTCAGTGTTGCATTAAATCACTTAAAAGCACTTCATTTTTAACTGCTTGTGACTGAATCACATCCTGCTACAAAGAGTCTGTCACAAATGAGCGAGATCTGGATAGCCTGGGTCAGGAATCTCTGATATCAGGGGTTGACTTGTGGATTTAAACAACAGGTGTGTTGATCTGCTCTCTGAAATCACACAAACTGTGTTGTAAATGTAGCTGTTCACAATTCAGTGGTTTCTTTAGTTACAGGTGTGGTTCAGAGCTAAGGAAAAGTGCATGGTCCAGTGGTGTCCTTTTGTTTGGGTCGCTGCTGCTCCCAGCTGCTCCTGTTCTGGCTGACGTGTGTCAGGTGTGATCAGTACCCACTGCTGTTTGCTGCTCTGGTTGATCCCCAGCGCCTGTGAGTTGTGGTTTGCTGCTGCTATGTTGAATGTTGGAGGTGGACATCTGGCAGTCTGCTGACCTAGAACACCACGGTGCTAAAAAAGAGATTATTTCTGAGCAGGGTCTAACAGCAACTTTATTCAAAACGAAACTAGTCAACGATTTAAAATTTTCCAATACTGAAAACATTGGAAGCCATAAGAGCTGGCATTGGTTTCATGTGGAACTGTGTGTTCTCTCTGCAGTTTTTGAGGAACCTGAAGATCCTAGCAGCAGATCATTTTTTTCAGAAATAATATCCTCGATATCTGATGTGAAATTCAGCCACAGTGGGCGATACATGATGACAAGAGACTACCTGTCAGTCAAGGTGTGGGACCTCAACATGGAGAGCAGGCCTGTGGAGACCTACCAGGTACAGCACCGAGCGTCCCCCGTGTCCCTCGCGTCCCTTGCGTCCCTGCCCCTGCGCGTGTCCAACGCGTGTCCCTGTCCCCAGGTGCACGAGTACCTGCGCAGCAAGCTGTGCTCCCTCTATGAGAACGACTGCATCTTCGACAAGTTCGAGTGCTGCTGGAACGGCTCCGACAGGTGAGGGCTGGGGCCGGGCTGGGCACTGAGCGGGGTGCAGCAGCTCCTGGTCACTGGGCCACCAACCCCCTGCAGCAGGCAGTGCCCACACACGGGACTGCCAGGGCTGCTCCTGCCCCTGGGCCCAGCACAGCAGGACTTGGAGCTGCTGCAGAGAATCCAGAGGAGGCACCAAAGGATCAGAGCATGGAGCAGCTCTGCTGGGACACCTGGGGGGGCTCACCTGGACAGCAGAACTTTGAGGGGACCTCAGGGTGGCCTTGCAGGGCCTGAAGGAGCCACAGGAAAGATGGAGAGGGGCTGGGGACAAGGGATGGAGAGACAGGACACAGGGAATGGCTCCCACTGCCAGAGGGCAGGGCTGGATGGGATTTTGGGAATTGGGAATTGTTCCCTGGCAGGGTGGGCAGGCCCTGGCACAGGTGCCCAGAGCAGCTGTGGCTGCCCCTGGATCCCTGGCAGTGCCCAAGGCCAGGCTGGACACTGGGGTTGGGGACAGGGACAGTGGGAGGTGTCCCTGCCATGGCTGGGGTGGCACTGGGTGGGATTTGGGGTCCCTCCAACCCAGAGCAGTCAGTGACTTTGTTGACAAGGGACAAAGGGATAGAGGAGCACCAGGAAAAGCTGCTTTGCTGAGGTGCAGATGAACAAAATGTAAGTGCAGCTAAGTGCCCGTGGCAGGAGGGGACACAGGGAGCACCTGCTAACAGGGAAGTGGTGCACTGGAAGCAGGGCTCCAGAGGAACGGAGCAGGTGTGCAGTGGAGAGGAGTGGAATGCCATGGCCTGGTGATGAACGCGGTCACAGGAGGGAGTGGATTTTATTTCTAACACGAGGTGCCTTCCTTTCCTTGAACCAGTACAATCATGACGGGGTCGTACAACAACTTCTTCCGGACGTTTGAGCGGAACGCGCACCGGGACACCACCCTGGAGGCCTCCCGCGAGAGCAGCAAGCCCCGCGCCATCCTAAAGCCGCGCAAAGTCTGCACCACCGGCAAGAGGAAGAAGGATGAAATTACCGTTGACAGTCTGGACTTCAACAAGAAGATTCTGCACACGGCATGGCACCCCACGGAGAACATCATCGCTGTAGCTGCCACCAATAACTTGTATTTATTCCAGGAAAAGGTTAACTAAGGATGGCTGCCCGCGGACAGAGTCTGGTCTCGCATAGTTCAGCTCAGTTGTTTATCTGTAACAGAAGGCCTTGTCCTATCAGTGAGGAACATTGATGCACTTACTTCCCTTGAGCTATCGGAGAGCATCTGGCCTGGCTTTGAGTTCCTGGCGTGGTTCTGCCTTCGGTGGGGTGGGAGCGTCCGCGCGGCTTCCGGGGAGGACCCTCCCAGGCAGAATTGGTGGACAGTGCTCAATGAGGCCAACACTCAAAAACAAATATATTTATTGCTGTCTGAGCCGCTCTTTCCAGTTTATAGACCAAAAAGATTAACACCTGAGAAGAAAAAGTTGTCATAAAAGTGTAATTTCTCGCTCTCTCTGCTGTAATATTTGGGCCTTTCAGAACATTTCTCGTGCTTGATGCCTGTCCATTCCTCTTTGGGCCCAGGCCAGGGTCTGACCTCGGAGCACTGAGCAGGGCTTGAGGTGGGGTCTAGGCAGGTGTCCATGGCTATTTACTCACCAACTGTACCTATAACCACACCTTCTGGTGCAAACCACTTAATAAATAACAGCCTATCAAACGTGTTCTTAGAGCTGGAGGGATGTATTCAGTCTTCTTTTTGTATTGCATGTCCTGAGCTGGTGCAGAACAGTTCTGGTGGCACCTCTGACAGGTTTGCCCCAAAACACCGAGTTTCTGGCAGACTAATACGAACTTTTTTGTGTAGTATTTCAGATTCTAAATTTAGAGTTTCCATGGCATTGTCATAGAGTTGGAGTTGCACTGGATTTGTTGTCAAAGGCTCTGTATGTGCCAAGTAGGAGATGGAAAGGGTCCTAGAAACATCCACAGCCTTAACCAAGTGTCGGCCTTGCACGGAGGGAACCAAACCATCACCACCTTCTCTGCTCTGAGGGTAAAAATGCAGTTCCTCTGGTGCATCCCACCCTCAGCCAGAGACAGACCTGACGTGCACTACGGTTTTTAACCTTTTTAGTATTTGTCACAAAGGGAACAGTTTATTTTAAGTATTTGGTGTAGTATCCTGCATTTCCCACTGCAGTTCCAGAGCCACTCTGGGCCGGGCTGCAGCACGGCCGGGCGGGGCTGCCCAGGCTGGCGGGACAGCAGCTGCTGGAGCTCTCTTGCTCACTTGTTTTAAGCCTTAGGTACTGTTTCTTTCTTTCTTTCTTTCTTTTCTTTTTTCTTCCAAAGAGGCCTAAATGACATCCCCTTCCCCCGGATGAGCCCGGGGCCACGTCCAGCAGCCCCGGCAGCCAGAGGCTGCGCTCTGCCAGGTGCCTGCAGCCTGGGAACTCCTGCCCAGAGCCCCAGGCTTGCCCCCAGCAGCTCCAAGGGTGGTTACACTCCGTTTTCCCTGGAACAAAGGCATGTTCCAGTCCCAAGAGCAAACCTGGCTGTCCCGTCCCTCCCGGTACCGCCCCGAGCCCCTGGGTCCCAGGAAGGTGGGAAGGACAAAGCCTGAGGTTCTCCCAGGAAAGATTCGGTCCGGCCCGTCCCGTCCCGTCCATTGGTTGTGACATTTGGAACTCTGGAGATGTGGAACTGGGGGGTCACCGAAGCGTTGATCCGACCGCGTTCCCAACGCCTGCTCGAGCCGATCCGTGGGGTTGTACATAATTGTTCAGTTCTTTTGACCAAAAAGTTTAATAAATTTTAAATGTTTACCTGGCCGCACTCCCGTGTTTTTACAACATTTCCTTCAGTGTGGGAGGGAATGGGCTGGAAGGGCCAGCCCGGGGGGTGTTTGCAGTTGGGAGGGTTGGAGTGGCCAGGGCTGCTGCCCCTGCTCCAGGACACAGCAGCACTGGCCAGTTCTGGATGTTTTTCCAGCAAATAAAGGAGTATCAGTAAAAAGGATATGATGGAATCTCCTCTAGCCCTGTTTGCTTGTACCACTTTCAATTAGCTTTTGACTACTCTCATGGAATTTTTATCCTTTTATCTAAGACCAGATTTTAGTGTCAAGTTTGATAAAACTGCTCCCTAGTTGAGTCTAGGTCTATTGAAAGGTTGTGCCCCCCATGGCAAGGGGTGGGACTGGGTGGGGCAGAACTGGGTGGGCTTTAAGGCCCCTCCCAACCAAACCCTTCTGGGCCCGTGGCTCAGGACAGGCCCAGCACAGGAGCAGCTGTGGGAGCTGCACCCACCCACTGCAGGTCAAGGACGGGCTCAGCCCCTCGCCAATGATCGTGCCATGAAATTCCAATTAAAGTCCACGTCAGTGAGGAATGAGTGAGCCTGGAACATTCCAGCACCTCTGAGCCCTCACTGTGCCCCAGGGTGTGACCTCTGGGGAGAAGGAGCTGGGGGACAAGGCAGTGAAAAAGGGACACTGTGGTTTAACCCTTTCCCTTCTCCCAGCAAAGCCCAAAGGTTTGCTCAGCAGGGATCTGAGGAAATTCCTGCCCCACAGGAAATGGAAGCGGCACTGCAGCATTCGGGGGGGGGGGGCCCTGATCCCACCTTTGCTTCTGGCTCCAGCCTCAGGGGAGAGGTTTGGGTTGGAGATTAGGAAAAATTCCTTCCTGGAAAGGGCTGCCAGCCCTGGCTGGGCTGGAGTGCCCATCCCTGGAGGGGTTTCACAGCCCTGGGGATGTGGCACTGGGGACACGGGGCAGTGGTGGCCGTGCTGGGGATGGTTGGACTCGATGGGCTCACAGGGCTTTTCCAGCCTCAACAATTCCATGGTTTGCAGCTCCTTGGGAGCATCACACCCCAGGGGGTGTGTGCAGGGAGTGCAGGTTACCCAGGGCCTGCTGAGGTTGGTTTGATGCTGTTTCCATGGAAACTTCTCAATTCCACGTCAGGAAGTGATCAGTGGGAAAGGGGCAGGTGCAGGCCAAGAGCCTCATCAGCCCCTGCCAGCCACTACTGCAGAAAAAGGAATGAGGAAGCTCTGAGTTCACCAGGAACCTTTTTATTTAAATATATAAAACATGGTATTTTGGCAAACATTCATTGTCTCATTAAATAAGGTAAAATCACTGAAGGGAAAGGCATTACATCAGTAAAATCCAAGGAGAAGCCACGGTGTGGTTCATCTGCCCAGGGCTGGGGTCAGGTGCAGATTTGTGTGGGACAGGTAAAGCCTGTAAGCGACAGCCTGCGCTAGGTACAGCAGAGAGCCTGGACTAACTGCTAGGGGTTCAATAATGTCCTGGCAAAAGCAGCTTTTAGTAGGCACTAAATCCAAATTCTACCTCTGAACTAGGACAAACTGATGGAGTTTTACCCACGTGCTCACCTCTTCCCACTGTGTCTCAACACTTCACACCTCCCACCGAAGTGAACTAAGCAACAACTGCCAGAGGAAAATCTGCCCCGGGCCGGAGAGCCCCTGGGAATTCCCGGATCATCTCTAAGGCCACTCGTAGTTTGGGCTCATCCCTCCCTGTGGGGCCGCAGGAGCAGTGACAACATTCCCACCCCAGGCACGGAGAGGGCGGGACGGCCCGGCACAAGGGCTCTGCAAGCTGGCACTGACTGAACACGGAGCTGCTCTAATCTCAGCTACTTCACTACAAAGCGTACGGGACACGACAGCCACGTGCTCGAGGGGTGATCCGCAGGGGTTGATCCAGAAGGCTCTAAGTGACACCGGAGCTCCAGCGTCTCCCCGCCCATTTTTAGACTAAACTAAAACAGGACACGGACAGGACACACACACGACGGCCACGACAGCTCCCCCTCCTCCTCTCGGCACCTCCTGCCGCCGGCTGGGTCTGCTCGCCGAGCTGCGCTCCCAGGTGCCTCTAGAAGGTGCTGCTGGAGGCCGTGGTGGTCAGGCGCCGCCCGATGTAAATCCTGCCGGGGGCAGAGCGCTCAGCCCGGCTGTTCCGGGGCAGGGAACGCTCTCCCTGCCGGCTCCCGGCCTCTGCCATCCCGGCAGGAGCTGCCAGCGTGACCCAGCAGGACCCACACTGCCCCGGCGTTACCCCCAGTGCCTGCCCCGGCTCTGGAACCGCTCCAGGGCCCAGCACCTCCCACACACTGAGGTGGAAAGGGAACGCCCCCATCCCTCCCAGGGGGGAATCAAAAAATATATTGAGTAATTTAAAATAATATTAAATATTTTAAAATCTATGCCAGTGGAATTTTAACATCTATTCAATATTAGATTTTTCCTTTGCTGATGCCTCAGCTGTGAGATTAAGAGTTTCATCTCCAGTGGAGCCAAGTGTTGTGTGACTACAGCTCCAGTGTCCAGAATTCCTCATTTCCCTGCCTCTTAATTGTTCTGAGAAATTCCCAACCAGGGAGAAAATCAGAAAACTTCAACCATCCAGCAATACCACAGGCAGGAAGCACTTCCTGAATAACCATTTTGGACAAAGAGGGAATTGGGAATCAGAATCAGGCCTACAAAGAAGGCCTGAAAAGAAAGCAGGTAAAAAAATGTACTCTTTTTTTTTTCCAACTGAAGCTTACCCCAGTCCAATGGCCAGCAGGTGAGAGAGCAGCAGGGATGGGAGGAAAACCTTCAGGAACTCTGCAGAGAATATCCCCCCTTTCTTCATGACACTGGTGTTCCTCATGCTGAGCGTGGCCGTGCGCCGGGGGTGTTTGAAGAGGAACTCCCTGGATTTGGGGAAGGAATGTGAGGTGTGTGCCCAGCCCGGAGGAGCAGGAGCTGCAGGAGCTGTCCCAGCAGCTGTGGCAGCACTCACTTGGGCGGGATGTTCTCGGGCCGGCTGGACCAGTCCCAGATCCAATCCGCGTTCTTCCTCAGCAGCCGCTCCACCTCCCTCCTCCTCTCCAGGAAATCCTCCTCAGACTGCAACCAAGAGCCAGGAGCAGTGAGCCCGTACAGCTGGGACCTGCCCCAGCCTCTGCCCTGCAGCCAGCCCTGCCCCGGGGCTGACACAGCCCCAGCCCCTCCCACGGCCCTGCAGTGAAGGGTTCACAGCCACATCCAGAGGGGAGCAGGGAGAGGCACCCTCACAGAGGGGTGAGAATGGCAAAGAGCACATCCCACATCCCATACCCCATATCCCATGTCCCATACCCCATACCCCATACCCCAT
>VWZP01007206.1:53228-64428 GCA_013396995.1 Dicaeum eximium
CAGGACATCCCGCATGGCCCCGCAGGAAAAATCCGCTTGTAAAATCACATTTCGCGGCCGCCAAGCGAGTCCCGACAGCGAATGATACGTGCCTTTAAAATAGGTAATAATCACAGAATGGTTGAGTTGGATGGCACCCACAAGCATCATCGAGTCCGACTCTTAGCCCTGCACAGAACAGCCCCAAGAAAATTAATAAATAATAATAAATAAATAATAAATCTCCTTTTGATCTTTAATTGACGCGATGCCATCAGGGCTCTCGACAGCGGGAACCACTTAACTCGTGTTGTTATTTGATTTACTGCTGGTGTAAAGACAAATGCATAAAACCCGATTTTGTTTAGCTAAAGTATTAACGCAATTAAAGCACGCATGCTTTTTCGTCTCGTCTGGAATTGTTTTCACTTGTGCCTTTCTGCAGCCGAGTCACAAAGCCCGAGAGAAATACATCAGTAAATAGTGAGTTATTGCGAGAGTGGGGAATATTGCCTCATAACCTTCCCAGAAGGACACAGGGTGTTATGGATGTGGGATACATGACACTGTATAGCGATGGATAAAGAGGAGGAATGGAACCGGCTCCGTTCTAGTCGGGGACTCGGGGAGAGCAGAACCACGGCCCGGTTTGAGTTGGGTCGGTTCCAGAGGTTCCCGGTGCCCGAGGTTCCCGGTGCCCGAGGTTCCCGAGGTGCCCGAGGTGCCCGAGGTTCCCGAGGTTCGCGGTGGCCGAGGTGCCCGNGCCCGAGGTTCCCGAGGTGCCCGGTGCCCGAGGTTCCCGAGGTGCCCGAGGTTCCCGAGGTGCCCGAGGTGCCCGAGGTGCCCGGTGCCCGAGGTTCCCGAGGTTCCCGGTGCCCGAGGTGCCCGAGGTTCCCGAGGTGCCCGGTGCCCGAGGTTCCCGGTGCCCGAGGTTCCCGGTGCCTGGAGTGCCCGGAGTGCCCGAGGTGCCCGGTTCCCGAGGTGCCCGGCGCCCGAAGTGCCCGAGGTTCCCGAGGTGCCCGGTGCCCGAGGTTCCCGAGGTGCCCGAGGTTCCCGAGGTGCCCGAGGTGCCCGAGGTGCCCGGTGCCCGAGGTTCCCGAGGTTCCCGGTGCCCGAGGTGCCCGAGGTTCCCGAGGTGCCCGGTGCCCGAGGTTCCCGGTGCCCGAGGTGCCCGGTGCCCGAGGTGCCCGAGGTGCCCGGTGCCCGGTGCCGCCCGGCCCGCAGCGCTCTGCTGCTCTCTGCTGCCCACAGCCTCCCGTCCGTCCGTCTCTCCTCCGGGCACGGGGCTCGGCAGCCGCTCCCCGGGGGTTCCTGCCCGCCGGCACCGCTCCCCCGCCCCGGGCAGCCCCGGTACCCCGGCGGTGCAGGAGCGGGAGCGGGAGCTCGGCGCTGCGGGCACACAGCCAGGGCTGCCTGCCTCAGGAGGGACGTGGGGATCGCGGAATCACACAGCCCCAGAAGGGTTTGGGTTGGGAGGGACCCCAAATCCCACCCAGAGCCACCCCAGCCATGGCAGGGACACCTCCCACTGTCCCTGTCCCCAGCCCCAGTGTCCAGCCTGGCCTTGGGCACTGCCAGGGATCCAGGGGCAGCCGCAGCTGCTCTTTCCTTGGTCATTGGGTGAATGCTTTTATTTTCATGTAAAATTTGATGGCAAAAACTTTTGGGTTATTGACAGAAACACACTGTGCTGTGATCACGAAAAATTGTGATTTTTCCTGTTGTCAGATGAAGTCTTTGAAAAGTTATTGATTTGTTGCTGCAATCCTCTGCACAGCTGGGACTCACTGTAACCTTATTTACTTGCATGTCACAGACTAATCATGTATTGATTAATTCCATTTAAGCCAGAGACAGTGACCCTTCTCCTCCACAGACTAACAAAGGCGACGATTTGGGTACAGAGTCACACTTGCAGCTCAGACAGCTTCAACTTTGTGTTTAATTTTCAGCCTGTGGCTTGGGCCTCACATGAGGACTCAGCCCAGCTGTGAGGGACAAGTATTTCAGGCATTGCACAGAAGTTGTTTGTAATCCCAAACCGGTGATAAACGTGCATTAGTTTGGAAATTGATAATATTCGCTGATATTTCTTTGGTTTTTTATTAATAAAAATCAAAGTAATCCACCCATTTCCTAGCAGTACAATGAGGGACAGTGGGAATTTCAGGACTGATTTGGGAAAATGTGCCTACAACTCCCTGCCAGGAGGGGACAGCCGGGGGGGTCGGGCTCTGCTCCCAGGAACAGGGACAGGAGGAGAGGGAACGGCCTCAGGCTGGGCCAGGGGAGCTCAGGGTGGCACCAGCAGGAATTTCCCCATGGAAAGGGTGCTCAGGCCTTGGAGCTGCCCAGGGAGGGTTGGAGTGCCCATCCCTGGAGGTGTCCCAGGAATTCTGGAGGTGGCACTCAGGGCTCTGGGGACAAGGTGGGGATGGGCAGAGCTGGGACTCCTTGGCTGGGGGGGATTTTCCAACCCAAACGATTTGGTGATTTCATCACTGCTGCTGTCCTGTGCAGACACAGGCTCAAACCCCGTGAAATCTGAGCACTCTTGTCTCCATCCCACCAAGGGGCTGGTCATTAACCTCCCTGGCTGCCTCTGGAGATGGAACCGTGCGTGTTTCATGCTGAGCCTTTCTGGGAATACGGTTCATCATTAACCACCCAGCTGCTCCTGTGTCCTTTCCCAGGCTGGGACAGTGCAGGGTGTCCCTGCCCACGGCAGGGGTGGAACAGGATGAGCCCTAAGAGCCCCTGCAGCCCAGACCCTTGTGTTGTTTGCTGATTCTCTGATTTTGTTCCATGTGGAGAGTTGTGTGTGGTGTGGCTGCTGCCATGGCAGGGCTGTGCCGAGTGTCCTGGGCCATGCCTGTCACGTTCCAGCAATCCCCACACACTTTGTGCCGTTCTGTGGTGGCTGCACAGGTGATGATCCCTGCCTGACCCGAGCTCGGTGTCACAGGGAGCTCAGAACCCTGTGCTGGCACAGCTGGACAGGGCACGAACCAGGGCTTAAACCAAAGCCAGAGCGCTGATGGTTTGCCTTTTTACAGTGGAAGAAACTCTGACCACTTCCAGTGTGAATCAGAAAAGCAGAGCATGAAAATTCTTTCAGCTCATCTTTACTTACTAACTTCAGGTTTTCAAAGTCCATTGCCATTTTTGTGCAGCTCAGCCCATGGAAGCTGCCAGAGGAATGCCTCTCCTGAGCACTTGCCAGCTGAAAAACAAACCCCAGTTCTTTGAGTGATGCAAACCACTGCTGGGCTCTTGCTGTGGGTCTTACAACACTGCCTGCGACGTGACTTGTTTTGCTTACAAACTCCCACCAAGTGCTGCAATTCAGCTCTAAAAATAGAAAACAGATTTATTTATCCCAGAGCTGTTGTTGTCACAGCTCTCAGGGCCACAGCCAGCCCTGCTGTCTCCAAGTGCCACTACGTGTCCCTTTGGCAGAGGATAATTGAACCACGGAGCAGGGGACAGGCAGGAGGAGCACAGCATCGCTGACCCACAAAAATAGGAAAACATTTCTAAGGAATCTGGTTAGCAGTCACGTGTTTCTTGTCCTGCACACTTGTGAGCTTTGGATGGAGGGAAAATGAAGATTTTCAACGGGAAGTTCCGGATACTTAGCTGTTGTTTAAGGGGGAAAAAAACCCAGACTCTTCTTTCTAAAACTGAAAGTGTGCTCTAGGGTAGGTTTCTGCTTCCCAGCCCTGCACTCAGATCACTCTGTCATTCCTGTCAGCAGCTCAGGGACATATACTGGGAACAGTTCCCAGCCTTCTTCTCAGTTTCTGATGTCAGGAAGACACAAAATCAAACAAATATGCCCTATATCCTATTTGCTTGTAGAGAACTTTGTGGTGTGGGGATGTTAGAAGTATCTTGTACCCAAATGCATTTATCTTACACATATCTGTGATTAGTTTCTGATGGAAAGGGGAACTTTCGGTGGCTTAGTGCATATGGACAATGGATATTTCCTCAGGTATGAGGAGGAGTGGGATACAGCATGCTGGGGGTTACAGACCTGCTCTATATCCCTGTGATTTGGTCCTCAAATGGAACCTTGCAGGGCCTTGGAACAATGCCTGCCTTTTCCCACCTTCCCAGCACTCCCAGGTCACTTCAGAGCACGCTGGGACCCAGGAATGCCATTCCTGTAAGAGAGACACCCCAGTGCCTGGCCCTGCACTTCCACAGGTGAGCATTTCCATGGAACATGGACCTGCTGGAGTGAGTCCAGAGCAGCCCCTCTGCCCTGGAGCCAGGCTGGGACACCTGGGGGGGCTCACCTGGACAGGAGAAGCTCCAGGGAGAGCTCAGAGCCCTGCCAGGGCCTGAAGGGGCTCCAGGAGAGCTGGAGAGGGACTGGGGACAAGGGATGGAGGGACAGGACACAGGGAATGGCTCCCAGTGCCAGAGGGCAGGGCTGGATGGGATATTGGGAATTGGGAATTGTTCCCTGGCAGGGTGGGCAGGCCCTGGCACAGGTGCCCANCTGATCTGGGAAGGGAGGGAAGGGAAGGGAGAGAAGGAGGGAAGGGAGGCTCTGGAGCTGGGAGCGCTGCTGATCTGGGAAGGGAGGGAAGGGAAGGAGGGAAGGGAGGGCTCTGGAGCCGAGCGCTGCTGACGCGCTGCCGGAGCTGCAGTGACTCCGCAATGGCTGAGCCTGCCGGCGCTGGGCTCAGCCCGCAGCCTGCCGGGGAAACCTGTCCTTAGCTCCTCCGACTGCTCGGATCCGCGCTCGGCGGCTACGTGGTGAGCACATTTTACTCTACGCTTGGGGGATTTTTAGTGTTTTTTATTCTATTTTCCTTCTCTGTCCTCTCAGTGCTTCCCTGGACCAATTGATGCATCACTCCTCATCTGATCCCACTGTTTAGAGGACAGAGAGGGAAAACAGAAGCATATGCAGCAGGGATGGATTATTTTTTCTAACCTTTCGCAGTGTGAATCGTAAAAATCTCTTTAAATGCGTCTGCTGGAGCAACCTACAGGTTTTACCGGGAGTGCGCTGCAGGCAGGGACTCCCTCGGTGTGCGGCGTGAGGCAGTGAGGGCTCTGCCTAGCTGTGCTCCTTAATTAGCGCCTGCCTGTGCTCCTTAATTAGCGTCTGCCTGTGCTCGCCAGTGAGTGCCTACCTGTGCTCCTTAATTAGTGCCCGCCTGTGCTTATTAATCAGGGCTTACCTGTGTAACGTATCTATGAATATGGACATCGTGTGCGATGGACAGGCAGGTAGATAGATAGATAGATAGATGATAGATAGATGATAGATAGATAGATAGATAGATAGATAGATAGATAGATAGATAGATAGATAGATAGATAGATAGATGATAGATAGATAGATGATAGATAGATGATAGATGATTGATAGATGATAGCTAGATAGCTAGATAGATAGATAGATGGATGGATGTTGTCCACATGACCCATCTGCTGCCCGTGCAGGCTCCATTTTCAGATGTGCTGTTTGGCACTGTGTCCGCGGCTGTCCCCGCTGTCCCCTCGGGCTGTAGGCACGGCTCCGATGCGCAGGGCTCCGCTCTGGGGTGCCAGGGAGGGGATGGCTGTGCCTGGCACAGGGGCCCTGGCTGTCCCCGCTGTCCCCTCGGGCTGTAGGCACGGCTCCGATGCGCAGGGCTCCGCTCTGGGGTGCCAGGGAGGGGATGGCTGTGCCTGGCACAGGGGCCCTGGCTGTCCCCGCTGTCCCCTCGGGCTGTAGGCACGGCTCCGATGCGCAGGGCTCCGCTCTGGGGTGCCACAGCTCAGGGATGGCTGTGCCTGGCACCGGGGCCCGGCTGCAGCTCCCTGCTCCGATCATTCCCAGCCCTTGGATAATTCCCTGCCGTGTGTGATGCAGTTTAAACACCAGGCTCAGTGCCTGCTGCTGGGTCCCCTCCGCAGCTGTGGGTGTTGGTTTGGGGTAATGCACGCCCCGATGAATCGCTGTGACAAATGAACTGTGTGTGCTCACCGAGGAGCTGATGTGGGCATTTCCTGTGGGCTGGGCTCTGTGCTCGGCTGTCTCAGAACTGCTTCCCTGGCTGTGCTGTGCCCGGTGTGTCCCAGAACCGCTCCCATGGCACTGCTGTGCTGTGCCAGGTGTGTCTCAGAACTGCTCCCATGGCACTGCTGTGCTGTGCCTGGTGTGTCCCAGAACTGCTCCCATGGCACTGCTGTGCTGTGCCCGGTGTGTCCCAGAACTGCTCCCATGGCACTGCTGTGCTGTGCCCGGTGTGTCCCAGAACTGCTCCCATGGCACTGCTGTGCTGTGCCCGGTGTGTCCCAGAACTGCTCCCATGGCACTGCTGTGCCCGGTGTGTCCCAGAACTGCTCCCATGGCACTCCTGCCCTCCCAGGAAATCGGGCTCCCCACCCCAGGCCGGGCAGGGTGGCGCTGGGAACACCCTGACACGGTGCCAGGTGTCCCTGTCCATGGTAGAGGTGGCATGGGATGAGCTTTAAGGTCCCTCACAACCCAGACCGGTCTGGCCTTTTGATTCTATTATGTGCTGTTTAACCTTAAAAAAAAGAGAGATCTTTTATTTTTCTTTCCCAGCTGCTCACTCCCTCGGTCATTTTAAATGTGATTTATCTCCTCCAGATTCCTTTTCTTTTCAGTTCATGGGATGCCTCTACTGACACTGCTAAAAATGGGAGACAGAAATTAGAAAACACACTGGAGTCGGGTTGACTTTTGCCTGTTATTTCACACATTGTGATACAGAGAAATGTGTGTAGTACAAAATAATAATTTCCTGGGAAGAGTCCCAGCTGTCAGCCCGGGCTCTCAGCTAACGTGCAGCATCCTTGACCTGCCACCTCTGTGTCTTTGGGCTCCTCTCTCTGTGTAAGGGCTTGCTGGGTGCCTGATACATGCTCAGAAACCAAAAGTTTCTCAGGGACTGGCAGATTACTTTACTTTGCAGTGGGATTTCTGCCTGGTTTGTGCCGACTCTTGGCAGCTTCCTGACTCAAACCACCTTGTTTTTCACCTGTAAATCCCAGACTGGTAGGAATTTTAGTGTTTGCAGTGGTGATTAAAGGGCCAATGGCACCAGTACAGGCCACAGGAAAGTGCATTTGTCACCATGGCCCTGATGGAGAAAACGACACCCCACTTGAGCAAGGCTTTAAAGAATGTGCTGAAGGCTCACGGGCTCTCTTGACAAATACCAGTTTGGGATATATTTGTGGAACTGTGTGCCTGTAAATCCTTCCCTTGGTATATGCTCAGTTGTCAACACCTCCCACGTGGTGAAGTTTACCAGTGCACTGTCAGTTTACATCAAGAGTAAAACTTTGCTTTTTCCCCCCTAAAATGCATCTCTAAAATATTACTTTTTATTGCAGATGGCTTGAATTCAAAGTAGTATCAGCAAATGAATGTTAACAAGTGGAGGCCTTTAAATAATGACCTTTAACATTTTCCCTTAAAACATGTGTTCTCAGCTTGGCACCTTCTGTGCTGCAGCTCTTCATGTATGATCAGGGACAGAGGCTCAGCTTAAATGGAAAAATAATTTAAAAAGCAAGTCCTAAAAGTTTTACACATCCTGGCTGACTGGGATGTAGGATTCAAACCCATCCAACCACTCTGGGAGCGAGACTCCAACAGCACTGAACAATTTTAAGACACATAACAGCATTTGTACAAATATATTTCATGGTAAAAGCAGACAAGTTTTAGCCAATACTGCAGAAATCCAAAGGAAATCACTTGTGGATCATGTCTTTATTTGCCCACAGTGGGCCAGGGGCAGGAACCTGCATGCAAAGGAGAAGAGAGCTTGCTTTTCCCCAGAGCATCGAGTGCTGGCTGCTGTAGTGGCAAAATGCAAATCCATTCCTAGTAATCATTTAACCTGGAACTCTAATTCCTGATTTTCCTTGCAATCACAGCCACGTGTGCCGTGCCCAGATGAGCCCCCAAAGGTCTCAGGAGCTGAACAGAGTTCTGTAGAAATGCCTCTGGTGGGGAGTGGCAGGGTGGTGGATGTCTGGAGGTCTCCTCAGTGCTGGGCAGACACACAGCCCTTGCCAGGCACTCGTGATCAGGGTTTGTTATTCGCTGCTGGTGCAGAATGAGATGAGGGCTCCATGGATTCCATCTGTGCAGCAGGGGCAGTGCCTGAGGAGAGAGCTGGGAAAGGCTGGAGAGAATGTCTGGAGGATAACTGGGTTTCCTCAAACACACAGACAGCAGCAGGGTGTGGAGCCTTGGCTTTCCTTAAATCCAGCAGAGACCCTGGGCTGGAGCTGTTGCACTGGGGCTGTGGTCATTCGACCTTGGCAAGGTCAGGTGCCAGCAGGGACTCTGTAAAGGGCCACTTTAGGCTGCAGAAAGTGCCATTTCTGTCCCTCACTCATGCTCCTGGCTCCGTTTCCCTGCTGGTGGTCCCAGCTCAGCTGGCCCAGCCTGGAGGCACCGCTGGGCTGGGCTGGGCTGGGCCGGGCTGGGCTGGGCTGGGCTTCCACCCCACACCCCTCCCTGGGATGGGATCCTGGGCTCCTGGGATGGGCTGGGCTTGGCAGGGTCCTCAAAGCTCATCCCATTCCTGCAACCATCCAGGTTTTACCCAGCGTGAGGCACCAAGGGCTGAGGTACCACGGGATGTGAGCAGGGTGTGCTAAAGTTTGTTATAAGCACTTCTCAGGTCAGGCAGCAGTCAGTGCCACAGTGACTGATTTGTGTGCTCTCAGGGCTGTTGTGCTTGTTCCCAGCGTCACTGTCAATGATCCCCGTTGTGCTGTTGTCCCCTCTGAGCACAGAGGGGTGTCCTTGTGTCCTTGTGTCGGGTTTGTGACACTCTGTTATGATACCATGCAATGGTCCTGAAGGAAAAGTTATTTGCTTGATGTGTAGTATAACAAGCAACTGGAAAACACTCAATGGTCAAGATTTAGCCATTCTATCCCAGATAATGCCTGCAGTGGTTAAAAGCCTTTTCTCTCCAATCAAAATGCTTTGGGGATTTCTACTGTGGATACTAATGACTAATTAGAAACTTGCTGTACTGGTAGATCCCAACTTCTCCCTGCCTGAGCTCTCCAGGTTCCCAGCTGTCACTGAAGGAGTGGGATGGATTTGGGGTTTGTAAGCAGCCCTGGTACATCCCAGAGCTGTTCCCAGCTGTGGATTTGGGGTTGGTAAGCCGGAGCTGAGGCTCCTGCAGGGCTGGCCCCGGGGCTTGGCAGCCTTGCCACAAAGGGGGAACACAAAAGGGGGAACCCTTTATTGTCTGTGCTGCCTCTGGCAGGATTCCTTACTCAGTTTGGCACTTCCACCTTTGGCTTGTGCCTGCTCTTTCCCCAGAGCTGGGAGGGCTGGGGGGCTCCTGGCTCCCCATCCCAGCCCCACTGCCCTGCCCCTGCCCCTCACCCCTGGGGAAAGGGGCAGCTGGAAAGGGGCTCAGCCTGGGAAAGGAGGCTCAGGGGGGCCCTTGTGGTCGGGCTCTGCTCCCAGGGAACAGGGACAGCAGGAGAGGGAACGGCCAGGGGGGCTCAGGGTGGATGTTGGGAAAAAATATTTAATGGGAAGGCTTGTCCAGCCCTGCCCCAGGCTGTGTTCAAAGCGTGTGTGGAAGTGGCACTTGAGGACTGGGCTAGTGGTGGCCTTGGCTGTGCTGGGCTCATGTCTGAGCTCAGTGAGATCAGGGGGCTTTTCCAGCCATAACAATTCCACAATTCTGTGATTCACAGCACAGTCAGAGACAAATCAAAACAAGCCTTTGGGGCAAAGGGTGGTCTTTGGGTTTAGTTTTTTCTCCTGTCCTGAATACACAGCTGGGGTATGAATTCTGAATTTGCACATGCAGAAAGTCCAGTTCCACATGTTGCCAATCCCAGTTTACAGGGACAAAACCAGCACTGCCAAAGCTCCAGACTTTGCTGGTTTGCAGCGTTGCAGTGGCAGGGATCTCATTAGGTTTTGTTCCCTTGGGATACACTCAGGTGTGGCAGGAGTTAAAGGAGCTGTTGCTTGGCAGGTGCCCCTGGTTACCTGCCAGGCACCCAGCAGCCTGACCTGCTTCCAGGTGAGCGAGCTCTGCCAGGCAGCACTTCCTAAACAAAGGCAATGTTTTACTTTCTTTGCTCTGGAATTCTTTTTTTTAAATTCTCCTCTTCCTAAAATATCAGTGTCTGTCCTAGGACTGACATGGTTTTGGCCTGATAAGGTTTTACAACCACAAATCAAATAAAAAAAACATAGTGGAGAAGCAGGCAATGCAGCAAAATCGTGGATGTGAGGAGGAANCACTAGCCCAGGTGGCCCCAAGCTCTGTCCAGACTGGCCTTGAATGGAGGAGGGGGTCAGACTCAGTCTGGCAGTGACAGAAGGGGCACGTCCCAGCCCCTCAGGTNTGATGTCTGAGCTCAGTGAGATCAGGGGGCTTTTCCAGCCATAACAATTCCACAATTCTGTGATTCACAGCACAGTCAGAGACAAATCAAAACAAGCCTTTGGGGCAAAGGGTGGTCTTTGGGTTTAGTTTTTTCTCCTGTCCTGAATACACAGCTGGGGTATGAATTCTGAATTTGCACATGCAGAAAGTCCAGTTCCACATGTTGCCAATCCCAGTTTACAGGGACAAAACCAGCACTGCCAAAGCTCCAGACTTTGCTGGTTTGCAGCGTTGCAGTGGCAGGGATCTCATTAGGTTTTGTTCCCTTGGGATACACTCAGGTGTGGCAGGAGTTAAAGGAGCTGTTGCTTGGCAGGTGCCCCTGGTTACCTGCCAGGCACCCAGCAGCCTGACCTGCTTCCAGGTGAGCGAGCTCTGCCAGGCAGCACTTCCTAAACAAAGGCAATGTTTTACTTTCTTTGCTCTGGAATTCTTTTTTTTAAATTCTCCTCTTCCTAAAATATCAGTGTCTGTCCTAGGACTGACATGGTTTTGGCCTGATAAGGTTTTACAACCACAAATCAAATAAAAAAAACATAGTGGAGAAGCAGGCAATGCAGCAAAATCGTGGATGTGAGGAGGAATGGAAAAGCAGGAATGCTTAAAGCCTTCCCAGAGCTGTCCTGCAGGAAATAAGAGCTGGGCATGGATGCTGAGACAGGACAAGCAGGGGCACAGGGATGGGCAGAGTCACCAAGGCTGGAGTCAGAGTTGGCATCAAGAGCATGAGCAGACAAATATAAACATGGTATCTTCCCCTCAAAGCTGTTTTTGGGTGTTTTGGGAATCTGGGGGGG
>VWZP01007206.1:76389-97969 GCA_013396995.1 Dicaeum eximium
AAAAAAAAAAAAAAAAAAAAAAATTATCAAGCTCTTGTGTTCAAAATAAGATTTTCCCAGAGAAATGGATCATAGAATACCAAAATGGTTGGAAGGGACCTCAAAGCCCACCCAGTGCCACCCCAGCCATGGCAGGGACACCTCCCACTGTCCCAGGCTGCTCCAGCCCCAGTGTCCAGCCTGGCCTTGGGCACTGCCAGGGATCCAGGGGCAGCCACAGCTGCTCTGGGCAGCTTCTTCAGCCTGGGATCCTTGGACTTGAAATGTTCCAGTGAGGGTGGAGCAGCTCTGGGCCTGCCATGGTGCAAGGAGGCCTCAAACCCTGCTGCTGATGAGTCCAGTGAAGCTGCAGGGCAGTGCTAGCTGCACGCCAGGCAAACTGACTCCCAAGGTTCCTGCAGCATTTCAAATCAAATCAGCTTTAAACAATCAGATTACAGCTGCAAAGCCTCAGCCCTGTGCATGTGGTGTGTGCAGAGCCCTCCTGGCAGAGCTGCCCTGGCCAAGGGCACCAGCACGGGGTCACCTCTGTGCCTGGGGGGCCTGGGGGCCGTGCCTCGATACCCCCATGGGCACAGGCTTTGGCTCTTCCACTGCTCTGATGCTTCCCCATGTGCCTGCAGCCTTCTCCTTCCACCTGTTGCTCTGCCTCTGCTCTGGGAAACACCAGCTTTGTTCTGCCAGGTTGGCCAGGGTTTCTGGCTCATCAGCTGGGAGGACATTTTGCTTTTAGGATTTTATTCAGTCATCTTCCAGCGGCTGCTTTTGTTATAAAATATTTTTTATAATGGATCTTTTCTTTATGGTTGGAAATATTTATTTAGCCAGTGCCTAAAGGAGCTCCAGGAGAGCTGGAGAGGACTTTGAAAAGGGCCTGGAGGGACTGGAGAAGGGGATGGCTCTCAGTGCCAGAGGGCAGGGCTGGATGGGATATTGGGAATTGGGAATTGTTCCCTGGCAGGGTGGGCAGGCCCTGGCACAGGGGCTGCCACTGGATCCCATTTGAACAGTTTCTGTGTTCTGAACTCGTTTGCCATCTCTGGGTTAGGTCTCTCTCTTTACCCTCCCCAACAACCCTCTCCTTCCCTGCTGGAAGCTCCACCTGGTGAAGGCAGCACCAGGCTCTCAGTTGCTCTGATGCAGACCTGCCTGCCCCCAGGATGTACCCAAAGCTCTCCTGGCCTTCCCCAGGGACCATGTTCCAGTCCCAGGAGAGCTCACCCTGCCAGCCCTGCCCCTGTTCCTGTCCCTGTTGGAGGGACAGGGATGGTGTGAACCCCTGGCACTGCCACCCCGCTGGTGCCACCCCTCACAGCACATCCCAGCCCCTCTGGGACCTGGGCATGCTCCTGCTTTCTTCCTACATCAGTATTTATGTTTATTTATGGCTGTTGTTGCTTCATGTTTGCTGTTGTGTTTCTGAGCCGAGGATCACGTTCAGCACAGGGCAGAGGTGGGCTGGCATTGGGAAGGAGACTCGCAGCAAGTGTCACAAAAAGGTCATTTCAACCAGGATATTTAGTGATGAAAAATCAGGTTTGAAATAATCTGATCCTCAGTTTTCCAGGCTGCAGGAACAGCTTTTCACTAGAGCCTGATGGACATGTCCCAACTGTTTGCATTTGGGAGATTAATTGACTTTCCATTCAAATTCTTGTCTGTTGCTGTGAAATGTCAATTTTTATCTTGATTTAGAGCTGGGCACACACCTCCTGAGAAGTAAAACACACTGTCAAATAGGAGTGTAATTTTTGGATAGTCTGGGTCAGCCTAAAGAAAGGTTCCTACTCCCATCAGTGGCTTTTCCTGCTGCCCAGCTCCTCACAGCTGAATTTAATGATGATGAGTCAGTCTGGAAATTAACCTTAATTCTGAAATCCAAAGCTCAGTGGTTTTGTTGCCACTGTTGAGTCTGTTATTTGTCAAGCTCATTTATAAATTGAATAAATCCAAGAACTGAAAATCTTTTATAAGAGTGTAGCAATTAAACCCTGCCTTTTCCACCCTCAGATCCAGCTGTGTTGTGTGTTGGTGCCGAAGAGGGTTGGAGAGGTAGCATTAAATAGTTATTTAGGGATGTTAATAACATGCTTAAAATGTTTCCATCAAGTGCTTTTGGATCGTGCGATGCCATCTGTGTTACAGTTGATTTAGTTAATTACACAGGCATGAATTCCTTGGGAGAAGGGATGGCATTGCTCTCACAGCTTGTTTGTGAGCAGAACTCAGTGACATGCTATTAAACCCGTGGAACTGGGTCTGAAATATATTCCTCACTAAGAGTCCTCCCCAAATTACGCTGAGTTGTTCCCCTTTAACAGATAATTTGGATGGGTGTGTTATTGGAGTTTACTGCAGAAACTCCAGTGGAGTTTTGTACCTTAAATATTGGGGGTTAGCTGAGAAAAAGGAGAAATCACTTTCCTACCTACTCACCTGTTTTTAATTAATTATTGCTCTTTGCTAATTGCAAATTAGCCCTAAAAGTTGCACAATTAAACAGGTGTCTTGCTTTAAAATGTACCTGCTGGGATTTAGCAGCAGCTGTGCCTGCCAATATTGCATTGAGAGACTGTCCTGGGCTGGGACCCACAGGATCATCCCTTCCAGCCCCTGGCCCTGCACAGACCCCCAAAATCCCACCCTGTCCATCCCTGGAGTGCTGCCCAAACCCTCCTGGAGCTCTGGCAGCCTCGGGGCCGTGCCCATTCCCTGGGGATCTGGGCAGTGCCAGCACCTCTGGGGACGAACCTTTCCCTAAATCCAGCCTAAACCTCCTGGCACAGCTCCAGGTGTTCCCTATAAACCACAATTAGCTTCATAATTGACACCCAAGTATGGTTTGCACTTAAAACAAACCCCGAAAAACCCCTGTAAAACTTGTGATGAGGAACCAGAGGAGGGGATTTGGATCCGTGGGTGTGGCACAAACAGGTGACTTCACACAAGGAGAGTCTGCCCAGAGGAGCCTGGAGCTGCAAAGGTAGAGCTCACAAAGGACATGATCCACCCACCAATGAGTTAAAGCCAACAATGGTGGCAGGATTAATCTTTGAGGAAAAATTCAGGTCAGTCGGGATTTGATATGTGTCTGTTACAGCTGCTGCTGGGATTGATCTAATCCTCAGCAAAACTTTGGCTAGACTTCCATCTGCACGGATGTCAGGGCTGGGGGGTGAGGGCAGAACTATATTGAATTTAAAGGAGATATTATTTCATGAAAGATAAGGCTTCAGAGCTTACTTCAGGCTGAGGAGCATTGGTGGGTTATTTATTTCCCTCCTGGAAATGGAGGCTTGCTCTGCAGCAGCCAGCTGAGGGTACCAGGGGGCTGTGACTGTGCAGTGTGGGGAGCCTGCAGCCTCCTCAGCAAGAGCAGGGACGAGCCAGATGTGCCTCTTTGCATGTCTGGGTTGGGTCACCCACACTGCTTGTATTTTTAAAAAAATTAATTTATCAAATTAATCCTAATCTGAACAGCACAGAGAAAAAAATCCTCATGGAATGCCCAGGGAAAGGAACGGAGCTGGGAAGGGGCTGGAGAATCCCTGAGGGAGCTGGGAAGGGGCTGGAGAATCCCCGAGGGAGCTGAGGGGGCTCANTCCTGCATGTGAAGGAAGTGCACAGCAGAACCCTGTGTGCAGGACAATTCACATCTTGGCCTGCTCACTCCTTTTCCCATGCAATTCCCAACAAGTTTCCTTCTCACCTTGCAGCTGGGTGAGTGACACACTGTTTGTATGGATATATGACAAATGTTTGTATGGATATATGACAAATGTTTATATGGACAAAGCCCAAAGCACGACTCCAGCATGGGACACGATTGTGTTGGCTTAGCATGAAATTCCTTTTCAGAGGAAAACTCATTTTCCTGCGTGTGGGTCTGTGGGCTGGTGCAGCCCTAAATGGAACATGGATATTGCTCATATGAGGAAGTGGGAACTCAGCCATTGCAATTTCTTTCTATTATAGTATTTCAAGGTGCACCAGAGGCTCAGAAAGGTTTGTTTAAACTAATTAATCAGAACAATTTATCAAAAACAGAGAACACCAGTGCTCACAAGGCTGTGGCAGATGCTGGAAATGTTCCATATTTGTGACAACAGTGTTGTGCTTTCAAATATTAGTACCCTGGGTAGGGATTAATTCACTTATTTTTAAGTGTGGTGAAACATTCATTTCGGCAAGTACTACCTAGAAAACACATTTCCCAATTAGCCTTGATGTCTGAATTGCAAGTCAGGAGGCAAAGGGAGTGCTGAGCCCTGCTCAAGGCAGCTCTGATGCATTATTGATGCTGTTTTCAATATCAAACATGCCAGGAATCAGATGCACAATCTATTCTCCCAGCATCAGAAGCACGGTGACCTTTCTGTTCTGTTAAGGGGATGTGTCTGATAGCTGCCCCTTCTGTGTAACTCCATGGAAAAATGAAGGAAAAGCCCAGGGGCAGGTGGCTGGTTTTCCAGGGAATGTCCCCTGTGCCCAGTGCCGTGGGGAGGGGGAGCTGCCCTGTCCCCTGCAGGGACAGGGTGTGTGCTCAGGGACCTCCCGAGGTCAGAGCACAGCTCTGTGTCCCTCCTGCCAGCTCCTGGGTCAGCACAGCCCTGCTGCCTTGGGGACATAGTTATGGGATGTTTTTTCTCCCAGTATTGTGTAAATACTCTCTCAAGCCCAGCCTGGCGTTTGTCCCCGGGTGCCAGCTGGCTCCTGTGCCCAGGGCATGCTCCAGCTGCAGGGCCACACTGTGGGAGCACAGGCCACCACTGTCACGGCTCCAACAATGGCACTTGTCCCCGTGCACACGCACAGGGCCGTGGCTGTCACTGGGGGCTGCCGTGCCCTGTCCAGCCCCATTTCCATTCCTGCCCTGGGATAACAGCTCTGTGCGTGCCCAGCTCTGCTGGGCTGGGCTCTGCTGTCCCGGCGCCAGGCCTGGCTGCGGCGGCACACCTGGGCTCTGCCCCCTGCCCCACATCCCCAGAGGGGAGCTCCACCACCGCCCTCCGCCCCTCAGAGAGGGGCTGGACTCGGTGACATTTGTGACACGGTTTGTGGGCACGGTGGCTGTCCCTGGACTGTCCTGTGCAGGGCCAGGAGCTGGAGTTCAATATCTGAGCAGATGCTTGGCATGAAACGTGACAGTTCATACCATTAAGCCTTCGTAACATTTTAAAGAAAATGAAAAAGCTGCAGCACTCCAAGGACCAGGATCTGTGGTTGTACAAATGGACCTCAGACAGAATTCCCACCAAGCGAACTCAGCTCCACAGTGCCAGCTCCTGAGCTCTCTTTTCTGTGAGCACACAAATGTAGATTCTCACAGCCCCTGTCTGTCAGAAGGAATCCTGTTAGCAATTACCCTCTCAAACCCCTGTACCATTCAAATTTTGATTTGTCTGCCATTCATGTGGAAGCAGTTAAAGCTTGTTGGTCGCTGCTTCTCGTTTCCTCAGGTTGTGAACCATCCTGGCTCACACTGCCTCTGCCTTTGGAGGGAATCCTCTAAGAAAATAATTGTAATGTGCACAAAGACCTCATTCGCTGCAGCAGGTAGAACTCTGTGCCTCTGGCTACAGACTGCCCCATTTTTTTATCAATAAAGAAAAAAGCTTTTAAATCTCCATTGGTGTGTTGTGTCTGCTTGCACAAAGCAGCAGAAATCTTAAATGTGAAGAACATGTACTCATGTTATAGATTTCTCAGGTAATATCTTTAAACTTTAATTTATTTCTATTTCTTTGCCCAACCAAACGCATTTCTTTTTATAGAAACTTCCAGGCTACAAAATCAGGCACCAGCCTGAGAAACAGCAGAACTGAGACTGTTTGTACCACCTTGGTCTGGACAATTAATATCAGGAATGTTATTTTATTCTCCCACTTGTTTCTCTAGGTCTCAGCCTCCCTGCTCCCCTCTGACCCAATGTAGGTGTGTAGCAACTACTTGTCCCACGTCATTTCCCTGGCTCTTGGCAGCTCTGCCCTCTCCCAGCCCTATATCCCATTTTTATACCCCCAGAGCAGCTGCCTCCCTCATTTCACCCTGACAGATTCAGGCTTTTGCCCTTAGCATTCAAACCAGGCTTTATTTAATGACGATGTTGTTGTGGCGGTTGGTTTTGTTGCTGTTTTGCTGTTGTCATTTATTGTTACTCTGTCCTTGCAGCTGCCCCGACCTGCTGAGCCCATCCCCGTGCCTGGACAGGGACAGTGCCTCTGCTGTGGTGGGACCTGAGCCATGAGGGACAGAGCGAGGCACTGAGGGTCACCGGCCAGGAGCACTGCTACCCACCTTCACAGGATCGCTCTTAGAAAGGTTGGACATGTTTTCCCAAATCTGAGCACTTTTTAATGGAATTCTGCAGTATGACCATCCCGTGATTCCATGGAAATGGAATAGAAATAAAATCTTCATTGCTGTCTCCGAGCCATGGCAGTGCTGGGGCTGGTGGGTGGATGTCCCTCCTGAACATCCACGTCCCCTGCCCTGTGTGTGTCCCACGTCCCCTGCCCTGTGTGTCCCTCACGTCCCCTGCCCTGTGTGGGTCCCACGTCCCCTGTCCTGTGTGTCCCTCATGTCCCCTGTCCTGTGTGGGTCCCACATCCCCAGCACTGTGTGGGTTCTGGGGCAGGTGGAGGAACAGGACAGGGCCTGGCAGGAGGGTGCAGCTGGGGAGGAGGCCAGGCCCTGCTCCCAGGGAACAAGGGATGGGACAAGGGGCTGGGGAGGAGGAGGTTCAGGTTGGAATTGGTAGTGTCTGTTCAGGTTGGACACCTCTCCAAAGGTGTATCCAGCCCCGGCACAGCTGTGCGGGGCAGATGTGAAGTCCCCAGACCAGGAGGGATTTAGAAGCCGTGTGCATGTGGCACCTGGGGACGTGGGTCAGCGCAGTGCTGGGGGAACGCTCGGACTGAAGGGTCTGAGAGGAGTTTTCCAACCCGAACAAAGCCGTGACTCCACACTTAACGCGGGGGCCCAGCCCCTCCAGCTGCTGCCAGTGCTCGCGGGGTGTCCCCTGCCCGGCTGTGACAGCTGTCCCTCCTGCAGGCCCCAGAAGATGTAGAGCAGCGCCGAGCCAGCGGGGCCGGGCCGTCCCTCAGCATGGCCAAGAGGGGCTCCAGCAGCCGCGCCAGGGGGGACAAGCCCGACGCCCTGGCCGCCCTGCAGGCTGCCAACGAGGAGCTCAGGGCCAAGCTCACCGACATCCAGATCGAGCTCCAGCAGGAGAAGAGCAAGGTGGGCAGCTTCCCTTCCTCTGAGTGCCGCTGGTGCTGTTCGGAGAGCTCAGAAATGCCGGAATTCCCTCTGCTGGTTCTTCCCTTTCCCTTTCACACTAATGGCACGTGGATTTTGCACTCAGACTCCTCCAAACCAGGAGCTTACCCACGTGTACAATACTGAACCTCAGCTCTGCCTCCTGCGCTAATCCCCAGATTCCAAGGAGACACAGCTTCTCCCTCAGCCCTTGGGAGAGGGACACCTCTGGAGCCCCAGCTGGAGCCCCAGCTCTAAGAGTTTCCAGCTCTCGCCCTCAGATCACTTCTCAGCAAGCATGGAATACTCCTTTCCTTTTCCCCAACTCTCCAAATCAGTTTCCACTGATAGGCTTTGGGGGGTTTCGGTTCCAGAATAGAAACGTGTTACCATGCAGGGACAAAATGACAGTCTGCATTTTCCCATGAATTTGCATCACTGCTAGGCATTTTAGACCATGAATCTGACACACACATACATATAAATAGAACATCTGTTAAGCCTTTTGCTGTGAAGCAGCATTTGCAGCTTTAAGGCTGAGGACTTTGTTTTCCTTCTCCCTGTCCTTCACAGCCAGTTCTGGCCATGGCTTCTCTAGAGTTTATGGCATGGTTTTAAGTTGAAACATCACTTGAGCCCTGTGTGGTCAGGTACAGTCAGTTATTTCTGCTGAATAATTCATTGCTTAAAAAGCACCTGCTAAAATGCAGCTGTTTGGGGCTTCACAGAGCTTGCAGAGTTTTTTGTGTCCCGCCTGTCCATGTGCAGGTTTGGTCTGAGTGTGCCAGAGTGATGGCCTTGGCATCTGATTTTCCCCTTATTTTGGGGGAATGTGCTGTGAGAGCTTCTGCAGAATAAAGTAAGGACTCAGACTTACTCAGAAGGCACTGTCTGATTCCTAAAAGTGTATTAAACATGAGCCTGCAGTGAAAGAGAGGTCTTTGCTAGCACCACTTTGTAGACACAGACATACCAGCACTGAGGTGTAGTACTGTCAAGTGATCTGTACCATTGTTTAATAATATCATGGTATGTATTCACTGTTTGGCTGACTGAAATACTGTGCTTTTTTGATTTTCCTTTTAGGTCAGCAAGTTGGAAAGGGAGAAAAATCAGGAAGTGAAGCAGATCAAGGAGCACGAACAGCACAAAAGCACAGTGGTGGTCACAGAGCTCAAAGTCAAACTTCACGAAGACAAAATGAAAGAGCTCCAGGCTGTTCGAGAAACACTTCTGAGACAGCACGAAGCTGAGCTACTCAGAGTAATAAAAATTAAAGACAATGAAATCCAGAGGCTGCAGACCCTGCTGAACGCCGTGCGTGACGGGGCCCCAGACAAGGTGAAAACGGTGCTGCTCACCGAGGCCAAGGAGGAGGCCAAGAAGGGCTTCGAGGTGGAGAAAATCAAAATGCAGCAGGAAATTTCCGAGCTGAAGGGGGCTAAGAAGCAGGTGGAGGAGGCTCTGACGATGGTCATCCAAGCTGACAAGATCAAAGCAGCAGAGATAAGGAGTGTGTACCACCTGCACCAGGAGGAGATCACCAGGATCAAGAGGGAGTGCGAGAGGGAAATCCGCAGGCTGGTACGTGTCGCTCTGCTCCTGAAGCTTGTGCTGCTGCTAGGAAATGATCAGGGCTGGGCTCACTGGGTGGGTGTTGAAACTCTGGGGCCTCCTCCAGGCCTGTTCACATTTACTACTAGAAAGGGCAAACTGGTTTTTAAGAGTTTTAGGGGGTTTTGTAAGAAACTTCTTTATCCATGTGAGAGGCTGTAGATGTTGTTCACATTAAAGGTATCAGGAAGAGCCCTCAGGTTCCTGGCTGGTCAGGAGAATGCTACAACAGTTATGTGTCTGGGGTTATGCCTTTATTTCCTCACCAAGTGTTCCTTCCTGATCCACGTTGGTCCCATTGTTGCTTCCCAACAGTGAATCAGGACTCTTTGACTCCAATATCAGAAGGCTTATATGATTTATCAAAATGACTCCATTGTTCAGAAGGAATTTGGGCTATATGTGCCCCGGTACAGAGCTAACATGCTTTCTTCATCATGGTCAGTGCTAGAAATGCCAGAAATGCTTACAAATCAGAGAGATAACAGTTCTCTGTATCATAGGTTGAGAGGAAGAAAACCACATCTCCCCATGTCGGGAGACAGGGCAGAAGAATGCATCTGTGTCCTTGAGCACACACACACACAAAGATTTGTTTACAGAAATCTGTGCAGAGAAAAACTAGCTGCTCCTGGGGAGAAATCCTCAGCAGGCTTCCACCCAGAAAACTCATAAAAGGTCCAGACAACAGTCCCTTCCTTTCCCTGCCTTTGCTAGTTCCCATGAACATCCCATAGTGAGGCTTACACAATCCCAAATGCTCTTTTTCTGCACCCCTGAGTGCTACACACGCAGCAGGGCATTCAGGGAGAGTTCCTCTCCATGGTGGCCACCGTGGTGGCTGTCCCCAGGACAGAGGCTGGTTCTGCTGCTCTGTGGCTCCCACCTGAGCAGGTGGCTGGGATCTCAGCTGGCCCTGCTCCCCTGACCCTCAGGGACCCTCTGTGTGTGGCTGCCCTCACCTGATCCAGCAACTGATCCTCAGCTGCAGCAGCTCCAGCCTCAAAGGCAAGATCTCCACACCTGTGGCTTTGGAGTTTTCCTCTGGTGCGTGTGGGAACTGGCTGAGGAGGATGGAAGGGGTTGTGGTGCTTGGAAAAGGGGAGAAATCCCTGTGGGAGGGAGCTCCCTCACAGGGCAGCCTTTGCACCAGAGCCTGGCAGGCCACCAGCACCTTGTGGGGCTCAGGGGGTTCATTGTGTGCTGCTGTCTCAGCCCAGCCTTGTGAGCCACGCTCCTGAGGACAGGGAGTGTGTCCCTGAGCTGCTGCTGCCTTGCCCAGGGCCTGGGGACACTCCCATGTTTGTGTTTTGGGTCTTGTCTCAGTATTTATGTGCTGTCACCATCATTTTGTGTTTGCTGTGCTGCTGTGCAGCTCTCAGTGTCCTGGTGTAGTCCCTTCTAAGTCATCAGCCCTTAGCTGTTATGCAGATTCTAAAAAAGATTTTAAATGCCCAAAGAGCTTGCAGCCTGGCCCCAGATCACAGGCTGGCAGTGTGACCACCTGCAGGACCTCCTGGCCTGGCAGGGTGCTGGTACAGCATCACCTGGGCCCTGACACCCAAGGGCCTGCCAGGGACTGCCACACCAGCAGTGCAGTGTCCCCTGCCTTCATTTAGCCTCTTCTTCTCTCAGGCTGTTAAGGTTTTTTTTATAGGTTATTTTATTTTTATGAAGAGGATATTAAAAGTAATTTATAACCAACTGCTCTATCGATGCTGTTCAAATATCCTGCAGTGTAAGTACATTCTTCTCTAACCACACATCACTGGTCATTGATTTCATACATCACAGTGAATGGGGGGCTAATGGACATCCTAAATAAACTTGCTGCATCACATGGGAGGTCCCCACTAACAGCCTTTAATGTAGAATCTGTAAAATAAATATGGTCTTGGTTATAGGGAAAAGAGTGGTTCAACAGGATGTTTTCTCAGAGACCCCGAGCTCTGCCAGACAGTGGTAAATTAGTGAAGATGTCTGATGTAAAGGGTGGCATCAGATGAAAGGGTTAGAAGCTGAATTTTTAAATATTAATTTTACTGATGATTGATTTAGTCTTTACCCTCTGCTTTTGATTCCCTCGTGTGTTGAGAAACCCCCATATCTGAGATTATAAAGGTGGCTCAGCACCTGAAAGGTAGACACATGTTCAAGGTGAATCGTTCCTTCTTCCACCTGTGGATTTTTTAGTCATTTGTGGTTTGACCTCATTTACAACAGGTTTTTTTTTTTTTCCAACTAAACCTGGCCTGAAGGATTTTGTTGTATATAAAAGCCAGACAACATTACTCCTACACTTAGGAGGGTCAGGAAACCTCCTCATTCTGAGATTCCTTTCATGTCTCACTGGCCAGGTTTTAACAACATTTTTCTCTGTGGACCTAAACAAGGAGTTACTATTTTCTGGGCTGTAACCACACTGTTGTTGCTGTGCTACAGCACACCTAACTCAGGGCTTGGGCTGGGGCCTGGGGGGCTCTGGGAGGGCTTGGAAGCTGCTGGCAGGGGGGGTTCTGCCTGCAGCAGGGCTCTGGGACAGCCCGTGCTTTGTTAGTGGCATTTAACAAGTGGCACTGATGGCCACTCTGGGGCTGCACCAAGCTGAGCTTCCAGGTCCCTCCCAGCTCAAACCTTCCAGGGTTCTGTGCTGCTGCTGCTGGGGGTCAGGGGCCCCAGGACAGGGAGGGGAACAGGCAGGGCAGGAGTGTCCCCTGTGCCTGAACCCCTCTCCCAAACTGTCACACCCAGGGCCACCCCATCTCCTCAGCCAGGTCCCAGCTCCCTGGCGGTCCCACCCAGGCTGGGACAGGTCTCCTCACCTGTCCTGATGCCAGCTCAGACCACGGGGAGATGTGCCCACCGTGCAGCAGCTCCACTGGACAGGGATTATCCTCTGTGCCCCCTGCATGGGGGATGCCTTTGATCCCAGGCACTGGCAGCTTCAAAGGCCATTTTTGACAGCATCTGTCAACTTGCAAGGGCTCCAGGAAGATTGCAGGGACAGATGTCCCGGGCAGGACCCTGCACCTTGGGTTTGAATGAGGATGGATGAGGTTTGAATGAGGAATAACACCTTTAAAAGAGGCACGGCTCAAAGCCTGGAGCTGCAGGAGCTGCAGGAGCTGCAGGAGCTGCAGGAGCTGCAGGAGCTGCAGGAGCTGCACACCTCCCTGAGCACGGGAGCTGCTCTGTAATTGGCACCAGCTGTGCTGGGGCTGCCTGCAGTGAGCAGACACACAAATAAATATTCATCCAGCTCCGGAGTGCAGCAGGGTGTGCCAGCTGCGTGGATGCTCCTGCGCCGCCCCTTCCCCAGCTCCGCAGGCAGGGTGGGAGCAGGGAGAGGAGCCTGGGAGAGCCCTGGCCCAGCACCAGCACAGCCCAGCACAGCCCAGCATGAGGCCAGGCTGGCCCTGCCCCAGGGCTGCGTGCCCACGGACCTGCAGCGCTGCCAGTGAGTTCTGGGGCCCCTTGGCCCTGCCTTTCCTTCCTCATTCCTGTGCTGAGGGACATCTTTCCCTTCCATCTGTGCTGTCCCCACACTGTCTGTGTTCATCAGTGGGCTGCAGGCACCAAACCTGTGCATGTGTACGGGAATTTACTCAGGTGAAGGAAGATGTCAATGCTGATGTTTGCTTGTGGTTTATGAAGGTTAAGGTTAGGGATTTTTTTTTTCTTGGAAACAAGCCATTAGTGAAATGCTGTGAAATGTTTTGTGTTTGCTCATCTCTTTGCTCCTCCCAATTTCATGCGTTGCCTTTGTTGTAATGTGTCTTTGTTTCCATTTAAATAAGAATCGACTCCCCAATACTTTGCTTATTTTAAACAAATAATCATTTGATGATGTGTTATCTTTTCATCTGTACATCCATTTAGATTTTTCCTCATTAGGCATGTAGCAGAAAGACCTCAGGTGCTCAGGAGCACCTATGTCTTTGTTTCATTCAAAGTCAGCAGACGCTGCTTTCATGGACATTGTTGAAAGGATCGTTAGTCGATGGCACCCGAAATCCCTTTCATTTGCTCCATTTTGCTTTCCTGATACCTGTGTGGCCTGCCAGCACCTGTCCTGGGTGGGCCACATTGGCTTTTGCTGCAAACAAAGTCCTTGGAGTGACTGTTGATTCCCAATGTCATTTTTTCCAGGCTTACAGACAAAGCAGAGATAAAAGTATTAACACAGCTCTTACAAGGCAAAATGTTCTTATTTGAAGCAGGCCAGGTTTAAAAACTGACTGTTGAAATTAAAATGTTTGAAGTCTCAAAAACTGATGGCAAAAATCTTGTGTTTCTGGAGTCTGAAGCAGCCGACAGACCCCTGAGGGGCTGGGTGTGATTCCTGCCTTTCTGTGGAACCCACACCACCCGTGGTGGGACCAGTTCTGCACCCCTGGGTCATGTGCCTGTGGGGTCCAGCTGGGCTGGGATCAGGGATTGCCTTCACTGGGCAGGGCCCAGCTGGGCTGGGATCAGGGATTGCCTTCACTGGGCTGGGATCAGCTGGGCTGGGATCAGGGATCGCCTTCACTGGCAGGGCCCAGCTGGGCTGGGATCAGGGATTGCCTTCACTGGCAGGGCCCAGCCACCCTCGTGAGCTCCAGCCAGACCCCAGGGGTCGGATCCTGGCTGATCCCATGGGATGCGCACAGGCCCTTGGCACAGGCAAACAGGGAAGGAGAGCATTAGAGGTCGCTGGGCGTTTGTCATTTAGGCACTTTGTGATTTTGCATAATGTTTATAATATGTAGGTTATAACCTCTCATGGAAAGGGAATTGCTCACAAGGGAGAATTTTGGAGAATTTTTAAAAATTCATATTTCTTCTAGGAATTTTGAAAATTTAAAGGATACTGAGGTTTCAATATTTTCCTTTAAAAATTATTAATCCAAATTTTCCAGGGGTGACATCCAAGCAAAATGCTGCAGAATGGTTAAAGTGTTTGAGTGAAGCAATCCAAGTGTGATGCGGATGTCAAGCTTTAATTTTTTTCAAGATGCTCTGAAGCAGTGACAGATTACGGGCTATTTCCTGAGGCTGCAATGCCAGGCTGCCTGCCCAAGGAGGGATTTCCTGCTGCCCCTGTGGCCCCGGGAGAAGGGCAGTGCTGGGCAGTGGGGCAGCCCAGTGCTCACTGTCACTGTCACTGTCACTCTGAATGCTGTGGTGGCAGGGCAGCGATGCCGTGTCACCCTGGGGTGCTCTGGGTGCTGCCGAGCCCTGTGTGATTGTGTTCTGTTCTCCTTGTAGATGGAGGAGATTAAGTTTAAGGACAGAGCAGTCTTCGTGCTGGAGAGAGAGTTAGGGGTGCGAGCCGGGCATGCTCAGAGACTGCAGCTCCAAAAGGAGGCTTTAGATGAACAACTGTCCCAGCTCAAAGAGTCTGACCGCCACCTGAGCAGCCCCAAGCGGGAACTTCCTTATGCAAGTGGTGCAGGAGACGCTTCAGATCATTCGGGAAGCCCCGTAAGCACTTCCACGTGGTTTCACCTAAACGAGCGACCAAATGAGTGACAGAATCTTGATGAGTGCACCTGAGCAAGAGCTGTCCCATGGCTGTGCAGGGGGCCCTGTGATCCGCTCCGTGCTCTGGTTTTTGTCGTGCCCAAACCGTTGAGATTTCCAATCAAGCCTCGCCATGGGAGAGCTTTTGCTTTCTGTCGTTTTGTTTCCCGGTCGGTTTGGTTTGGTTTTGTCAGCGGGGTGAAATTCCTCTGTTCTTTCTCTCCTTTTCCTCACTGTACCATGCTCAGCCACCCGCCTTAGTTTGACGGTTTGACACGATTCTGCCAACAAACGATGCAAATGCATTTCTCACCAAGCGCTGTTTGTGTGGAGCTCTCGGAGCAGCTGGGGCTGGGGGAGCAGATGTACGAGGCCAGTTCCAGAGGGAGCGGGGAAGGCACTGCAGGGCAGCACGGAAGCCCTGCAGCCCCCCAGGGCACCCCTTTCCTGCTGCTCGGTGTCAGCAGGACACAAAGTGACCTAAAGACCTCCTAACCTATTCTCTGCTGTTCGTTCTCTGCAACAGCCAGGACATTCGATTGGAGTCACCCTTCCACAATGGCTTTTGCAATGTAGCTCTGGCACCTCCCTGCTCGGGCTCCCCTTGCCCAGAGGAGCCCTCGGGTAACTGCCCTCGTGCCTCTGACGTGTGCGGGCCGTCCTCATTGCTGATCCTCATCAAGATTTCCTTTGCGACAGCCTTGATTGTCTCAGCACAAGTGTAAAACTTAGACCTGAGCAAACCAACCTGTTTTATTCTTTGGCCCAAGCCTCTCCTGCACCTGTTGAATGAGGAACCCTAGACCGCCCAGAAGTGCCACCAGCACTGTGGGCACTAATTTGCCTCTCTCTAGTTGTACTCAACTTCTGCCAAAGACCAGAACAAGTTGTAGAGAAGGGGAAAAGTCCGTCACGTTTGCCAGTAGCTGTAACTCCTGATTCTGAATGAGAACACATCTACCTATATCTCTATTAACTAATTTAATTTAAGCATTTTCACTCAGATAAAGTGCTACCCCTGTAGCCTTACGAGTGACCCTCTAGGACCCCATAAGGGCCACAGTTTTCTGGAAGAAGAGCTTATTCAATGCACAATTGCATGGATTTTCCCCATTCAGTAATTCAGTAATTTTAATATCAGTTTCTTACGACCACGTCCTCAGAGTGGACGATGTGTCTGAAGCTCTCAGTTCAACAGTGGCATCATTGGAACACGGCCTTCAGTTTTGATATTTTCTGTTGTTTCTAAGTTTACCATTTGTAAACTTTGTATTTGCACATTTGTATTGTCACATTTGTGACTCTGTATTTGCATATGCATATACATATGCATATACATACCTCTGCATTTGCATTCTTTGTTACATTTCCACTCCTGACTTTCCATCGGTCTCACCCTGCAGCTTTCCATGGTCAGTTGGGTTCCATGGGTTACACTCTATGCGATAACATTTTAAAATGTTTGGATTCGGGATAAGAAAAAGTTTGAGCTTTGCCAACGTGCTCTTGCGTGTACACTTATGAGCAGTTATTTGCAGTTGATCTTTGTTTTAGGAACAGCAGTTGGATGAAAAGGATGCCCGGCGCTTCCAGCTGAAAATCGCGGAGCTGAGCGGGATCATCCGCAAGCTGGAGGACAGGAACGCGCTGCTGTCGGAGGAGAGGAACGAGCTGGTGAGTGCAGCAGGGCAATTGGGGCCCAGAAACACCCCAGGGTTTGCTCCTGTTCCGTTTGGGGATGAGGGGCTGCCTCCTCCTCCTCAGCTCGGGGCTGTGCCGCGTCACTCCCCTCTTGGCTTCTGCAACAGCAGATTTTTAAGACAGCATTAGCTCAAATTATATTTATCTCTTTTTAAAAATAAGCACATTCCCCACACTGAACCTTTGCTGCGCAGGTAGAATATCTTCCCGTGTAGGAAGGCTCTCTTCCCAATAGAAAACCCCAAGAGTTTTTGATCAGTTCTACTTTGCATCAGAAGAAAATACTTCTAGTGTGGTAGTTACAGAGAGCAGTTAATGTATTTGATTAAAAAGCTCCAGAGGTGTTATTTTCCTCTTTATCTTTCAGTTGAAGCGTCTCAGAGAAGCAGAAAGTCAGTATAAGCCCATTTTGGACAAAAACAAACGCCTCAGTAGGAAGAATGAGGAGTTGTCACACGCCTTACGTCGAATGGAAAATAAATTGAAATTTGTGACGCAGGAAAACATTGCGATGGTGAGTGCCTGTGCTCCTGGGAGAACGTGGGATGTGGGGCTGGGGGAGTCAGGCATTGGCCCACCTTGCAGGTTCAATGGGAGACTGTTCCATGCTGGCAAGGTCCCTTCCAACCCAAATCTGATCTGGCGTTCTATCATTCAACTTTCCTGCCGGAATCCCCTCATAATCCCTGGGAAATCTGCACTCGTGGCTCTGCCCCTTTTCCAGCTGGAGGAGCAGGACCATCTGGCACATTTGAAGCCTGGATGTAGGCTCAGCAAAAGGGGAGCAGGAGAGCTGCCAGGGCAATCATTAGAGAGATGCATCACTTGCTGTAAAGGGAAGGGCCAGACAAGTCCCTGGCAGAGCCTCCTGATCATTTCCTCTTCTGCCCTGTGGTTTTTGAATTCTAGAGGCAAAGAACTGGAGCAATAAGGAGACCAAGCTCCTTAAATGACCTTGACCACAGCCAGGAAGAAAGGGAAGTGGATTTCCTGAGACTGCAAGTTATTGAGCAGCAAAACATCATTGATGAGCTCTCCAAGGTAGGATGGCAGGCTGCTGTTCTCACCTGAGAGTGACCAAGGGCAGAGCAGAGGAGGCCCAAGGAAGGAGTGCTCGAGGTTCTGGGAGCTAAGGGCACAGGAGGCAGCAGGGGAACCTGGCAGGCATTTCTGTGCTTAGTAGAAATAGAAATTATCCGTGGTGTTTGGGAAAACCCTTTCAATCTGCATTGGCCTGGCCTAATGGAACCATGTCCTTACATGTGCTGGTGGCCAGATCTGGGAGGGAAACTGTCTAAGCTCCTTCAGCTGGACACACCACCAGGGATGAAGATTCCTGTCTACAGGGGGTGGTCTGCAATCCTGGGCTTGGGGTTTTGCTTCCTTCTTAACATGTTCTCAGTCCTCACAAACAGAAAACACCAAAATCATGATACTCCTCTAGAAAATAACTTTTATTTCTTCCCTTTCTTTAAAAGCCTGTCCAGTTACTGACATTATTTCATTGTTTTTCATTAGACCCTGGAGACTGCTGGCTATGTGAAGAGTGTCATGGTAAGAGTGGCACTAACTTCCTCCTCATCTATATATGCTTTAAATTGCTGTTCATGGAAAGCAGGCAGGCTTCAATAATATTTATTCTCCCTTCCATCTGTGTTCAGCAGTGAGCTGACCCAGGGGTTTCCTCAGAGCAGATTTTTATCAGCAGTTGTTCACCAGAAAAAAGCACAGTGATGGTGGGGAGGAAAGCTTTAATCCCACCACCTGCCCTGATGGCTGAGAACAAGTGTCCCCATCTCCAGGGCAGCTCTATCACCCTGGAACTGCATTTTGTTTTTTACTCTGGCTACCCCTGGCTTTGTGTGACCCACACCAGGGTGTGCTCAGCCCTGCCCTTGCCTGCCCCATCCCTGTGCTGTGGTGGGCAGGGATATTGTGGGGTCACACCACTGATGGGTATTGATGGGATGTGCCCTTCCCATTGCCAGGCAGAGTGTTTGATTGTCCTTGGCCACTGCTGCTGGCTCGGATTGGCCACCAGGCTGGGGCAGCAGCAGTGTCTGTGTCCCCAGTGCCACCACACCCTTGTACCCAGCAGTAAAATAAATCATCTGAGGTTTCCCCTTTAGAGCTTCCCTCTCTGCACTGCTGGGCTTTGCAAGTCCAGAACAGAGACTTTTTTCTGAATACTGTAAAAGATCAGCCTAATACCACAGGGAGGAGGAAATTGTTCCCTGGCAGGGTGGGCAGGCCCTGGCACAGGGTGGAATTCCCAGAGCAGCTGTGGCTGCCCCTGGATCCCTGGCAGTGCCCAAGGCCAGGCTGGACACTGGGGCTGGGAGCAGCCTGGGACAGTGGGAGGTGTCCCTGCCATGGCAGGGGTGAAAAGAAATGATATTTAAGGTCCCTCCTACCTGGAATTTGATCATTCTATTATTTCATCCGATTGGAAAAATCGTTGGCAGCAGTAAAGGCTCAAACCTTACTCCAGAGGCACAGGGAACCTGCAGATCCTTAGAGAAGGAGCTGAGCCTGGGAGTGCAGAGTTCAAAGAGGCCCTGCAATATGTGCAGTGGGGCTGTTGGGTGTGTGCACCCTCCAGAGCCACCAACAGCCACCAGAGCCAGCCAAGGGCTGCAGGGCCATGGTCACCCATGTAGCAGCTCCAAGGGGACACCCAAACTGTCAGCATAAAGCTCATCATCAGCTTGATTTTAGTTTGATTTTCATGGACATAAGGAGCCATTTCTAGTTGTCTGTGGCAAACCTGAAAGATGTTGGAGTAAATAACCCAGGAGTGGTGGCAATGTGAGACAGTGGCCAGCAGGGACATTCCTGCCTGTCCTTCCCCAAAGGCTCCTTGTGCTGCCATGGTTCATTTCATAAGTGCTCTGCAAACAGCTAACACTGTCTCTGACTCTTGCAGGAGCGGGATAAGCTGCTAAGGTTCAGGAAGCAAAGGAAAAAAATGACAAGGATTCCTAAGGTAAAAAGCAAAACCTTCTGTGGTGACATGCTGATGGACAGTGCTGGGGTGCTCAGAGCACCTCAGGGCCATGGCAGTGTTCTCCTTAAGGGTCTGCAAATGGGTCCTGAACTTAAATTGGGGTGATGGAGTTCAAGGACATTCACAGATTGTATTGGGATGTTCAAGGGGGGCAGGGGACCTGTTTGCATGAGCACTCTGAGCCTTTTCATGCTCTACATTTACCCTGTGGGACTTTGGTGGGATGTGGTTGTCTTAAGAGGAGACAAATTTTATGAATTAACACATCTCCAAATGATCCTCTAATGGTGCTGCCTGAAAACATGTGTATGTGGTAAATAATTCATGATGGAGTTTAGTAACATGTGAAAATTGCTGGTTAGGGAAGCAATGGTTAGAGCTCAGGGAAAAGGGAATGTTGGTTAATGAGGGCTTGGCAGGGTGTTAATGTAAATATTAACACTAAAATGTCACAGTAAGGTTTAATGTCAGGGCTGCCAGCGTGCTGGGATCCACAGATGAGTAATTAGAGTGAGGCTGGAGCTAATGAACTTATGAATAACTAATTGAGGTCGATAGGAGATAACGCCTGTCATCCTGAAAATCACATCCAGGCCTTCCAGGAGTCACGTTTCTCTCTGAAAGCTGGGTGGGGCTCTGGGCAAGGGCCTGGATTGCCAGGACACAGGGAATGGCTCCGAGTGCCAGAGGGCAGGGCTGGATGGGATCTTGGGAATTAGGAATTGTTCCCTGGCAGGGTGGGCAGGGCTGGGATGGAATTGCCAGAGCAGCTGTGGCTGCCCCTAGATCCCTGGCAGTGCCCAAGGCCAGGCTGGACACTGGGGCTGGGGACAGGGACAGTGGGAGGTGTTCCTGCCACATTCTGGGATTCTGTGATTCTCCTTCACAAGCTACCCACTGCAAATTAAAACCAAAGGCCAAAATCTAGGTGTGTTTTTGTAAACATCAATTAAAAGTATCTTTAGATCCGTGAAGTGTTGTCTTTGACTTTCAAGCATTTACAGTAAATCTTTCTTTACCACCATTCCTTTAAACAAAAGCATCTTTGAGTAGAAAACTGGATTTCTTCAAACCATAGACACATTGCTGTGGTGATTAACTTAAAGTAAAATACTTTTTGAAGATCTGCCTTTTCATGTGAAAGTTGTGGTGCTGACAGGAGGAACCCCATGGTGATGACACTGGGTCAATGAAAAGACGTTTCAGTGCACAGCTCTCCCCTCATGCTGAGGTGAACACTCAAAATAAAAGGGGTGCTTAGCCATAGAGAAATGGGAAGGAAAATGCATTTAAAAAGGCAGGGCCTGGGAGGTCTCACAAAATATGCCAATTCAGGGATTCAAATAGTTTCAGGTACTGCTTGAGCACTGCCAGCTCCAGGTACAGTCTGTCCATGTGCAGGGCAGTCTGTCTGGGTGCCAGGGCAGTCTGTCCGTGTGCAGGGCAGTCTGTCCGGGTGCAGGGCAGTCTGTCCAGGTGCAGGGCAGTCTGTCCAGGTGCAGGGCAGTCTGTCCAGGTGCAGGGCAGTCTGTCCAGGTGCAGGGCAGTCTGTCCAGGTGCAGGGCAGTCTGTCCAGGTGCAGGGCAGTCTGTCCAGGTGCAGGGCAGTCTGTCCAGGTGCAGGGCAGTCTGTCCAGGTGCAGGGCAGTCTGTCCAGGTGCAGGGCAGTCTGTCCAGGTGCAGGGCAGTCTGTCCAGGTGCAGGGCAGTCTGTCCAGGTGCAGGGCAGTCTGTCCAGGTGCAGGGCAGTCTGTCCAGGTGCAGGGCAGTCTGTCCAGGTGCAGGGCAGTCTGTCCAGGTGCAGGGCAGTCTGTCCAGGTGCAGGGCAGTCTGTCCAGGTGCAGGGCAGTCTGTCCAGGTGCAGGGCAGTCTGTCCAGGTGCAGGGCAGTCTGTCCAGGTGCAGGGCAGTCTGTCCAGGTGCAGGGCAGTCTGTCCAGGTGCAGGGCAGTCTGTCCAGGTGCAGGGCAGTCTGTCCAGGTGCAGGGCAGTCTGTCCAGGTGCAGGGCAGTCTGTCCAGGTGCAGGGCAGTCTGTCCAGGTGCAGGGCAGTCTGTCCAGGTGCAGGGCAGTCTGTCCAGGTGCAGGGCAGTCTGTCCAGGTGCAGGGCAGTCTGTCCAGGTGCAGGGCAGTCTGTCCAGGTGCAGGGCAGTCTGTCCAGGTGCAGGGCAGTCTGTCCAGGTGCAGGGCAGTCTGTCCAGGTGCAGGGCAGTCTGTCCAGGTGCAGGGCAGTCTGTCCAGGTGCAGGGCAGTCTGTCCAGGTGCAGGGCAGTCTGTCCAGGTGCAGGGCAGTCTGTCCAGGTGCAGGGCAGTCTGTCCAGGTGCAGGGCAGTCTGTCCAGGTGCAGGGCAGTCTGTCCAGGTGCAGGGCAGTCTGTCCAGGTGCAGGGCAGTCTGTCCAGGTGCAGGGCAGTCTGTCCATGTGCAGGGCAGTCTGTCTGTGTGCAGGGCAGTCTGTGTGAGTGCAGGGCAGTCTGTCCATGTGCAGGGCAGTCTGTC
>VWZP01007206.1:107548-123434 GCA_013396995.1 Dicaeum eximium
TCTGTGTGTGAGAGCCCCCAGCCCTGCTGCTCTGTGTGTGAGAGCCCCCAGCCCCCTGAGCAGGCTCTGCTGAGGGAGGGGACAGTCCCCACAGAGCCTGGGTGCTTCATGAGGAGCTGCTCTGGGCCTGTCCCAGTTGGAGTGAGCAGCCAGCAGTGCAGCAGCCAGTGCTGTGTTTGAGATGTGACAGAACTTGCACAGCTGTGTCAGAAGGGAAGGCAGGCTCTGAAATGCAGCTCTGCAAATAAAACCACAGTGCTGCAGTTAGCTCTGCTCTGCTCTGAAATACAACAAATAAAACCACAGTGCTGCAGTTAACTCTGCTCTGCTCTGAAATACAGCAAATAAAACCACAGTGCTGCAGTTAGCTCTGCTCACTGTCTGAGCAGTACCTGTGTGCTGGCACCCAGTGCCAGGCTGTGCTCAGGCTGGCTCTGCTCTGTCCCCCAGTGGCTCCAGCAGATCGAGGTGACCGAGTCTGCGCTGCAGCAGAAGATGCTGGACCTGGAGAACGAGAAGGTACCAGGGAGGGGCGGGTGAGGGGACACGGCCGGGCCCTGGTGCCACTGACAGCCCCTCCTTGCCCCCAGGAGCTGTTCAGCAAGCAGAAGGGCTACCTGGACGATGAGCTGGACTTCAGGAAACAGTCCCTGGACCAGGCTCACAAGGTGAGGGCTGTCAGAGGTGCTGTGAGGACACCTGGCCGGGCTCACTGCCCTCGTGCTCTGTGCAAACTGCTCGTGGGCAGTGCTGCTGTGGAGTGCCCAGGGCTGCAGGGGATGGGTTCAGCAAACCCTCTGCACCCTGAGCTGACCACGACTCCTCCATGAACAGCATTGCTGGCTTGGAGTGACCCTCGCAGGGTTAGGACCTGAACATTAACCTACTCAACACGAGTTTTAATTCAGCCAAAGTCCCAGTAAGGGACTCATAAGGAAATTAGCATTTCAGTAATTTGTCTTACATTTTAGAAAACTATATTTTAGCCTAGGCATTTCCTTGGATTTTGGATTACACCCTCTGTAACCAGAGCAGCTGGAGTATTCTGGGTATTCTGGGATGTGTAAATTTGAAATGAAACTGCTTTTAAGTCAGGTTCATCATTAGCTGATCCTAAGGCATTTCACCCATTTTTCAGTCATCAGCTGTCTTGTTTCCATCAATGAGAGAAAGGTTACATATATATCCACAAAAGGCATAAAGTTTCCTCTCCGTTTATCTCATTTTTCCAGTTCTACATAAATCTAGAGCACAGTTACACTCTCTGAGGAGCAGTGACTATTTATCCCTCTGTTTCTGTCTCCTGTTGTCTACTTGTGTCTTGAACCATTTGGGGGAGCCTTTGCTCCACACATTTTCTGTCCTGTGGGTGATCTTTAAGACTGATTTTGCCACACTCTGAGCTGTATCTGGCACCAATGCACCGTGGAAACCTTGGAAAGCACACAAGCCCCCTCCCCTGTGCTCCCAGCCCTGTAGCACCTTGCAGTGGAATTTCCCTGCCCTGGCAGGGGATGAACAAGGTGGTCTTTATGTCCCCACTCTGGGACTCTGATTCCATCACCCTCTGTCCTGAGCAGCAGTTTGTGCAGCTGAAGGCTGAGCCTGCTGATGGGAAGCAGTGAGTGCAAGGAGTGTGCAGCCCATGCAGAGGGGGCTGAGGGCTGTTTGCATTTTCCTGTGTTTTCTGAAGGCACCACACGTGTGTCCAGGCACAGCTTTGCTCCAGGGCACAAACCCAGCCTGAAAGCAGCAAAGGAAGCTTTGTTCTGCCCTGGAACTCCAGTGGAAAAAGCTCTTTTGCTTTATAAAATCAGCTTCACTTCCACATTCCCTTTGTGCCCCTGGAGATGAAGAGCAGCTGATGATGATCCCCCCAAGCAGAGCCAGCAGGATCAGCAGCAGAGCCACTGGGATGTGGCTGCTCCAGGGAGCACTGGGCTGGCCCTGCTGCTGCTCTGCAGCCAGGAGGGTCCCTGCCCTTCTGCTGCTCAGCTCAGGACCCCCACACAGGGCTCAGGGCTGTCTCTGAGGGCTGGGCCCAGCAGAAATCCACGTGTCAAACTGCAGCATTTGCTGGGACGAGGTTAGCAAGGTGGTGGTGGTGTTTTTAGAAGGAAAAGCAGAATCTTCTCCTGAGATCTGATGTGTTTTTCCCCAGGCAGATGCCATGGTTTTCCCCAGTTTTCCCCAGTTTTCCCCAGTTTTCCCCAGTTTTCACCAGTTTTCACCAGCTTTCCCCAGTTTTCACCAGTTTTCCCCAGTCCCACAGCTCCTGCCGTGGTGCCACTGTTCTGCTGGGAGTGTTCTGCTCCCCTGGCTCTGCTGAGACCCAGTCAGACCCCAGCAGCAGCTCAGCTGGAAAATGTGATTTTGAGCTAAGCTGCATCATCCCAAGAGACCCAGCAGGGATTAAAAGCCGTGTGGGTGTGGCTCTTGGGGACATGGGTTATGGTGGCCTTGGCAGTGCTGGGGGACAGTTGCACTGGGGGACTTTGAGGGCTTTTCCAGCCCCAACAATTCCATGATTCTGTTGCAGTGGGGCTCTCCTGAGGCCATGGAGAGCTCTGCAAGGTGCCACCAGCTCTGGAGGGGGTGTGCAGAGGTGCCACCAGCTGCTGCTTTTCTCCTGCTCTGGATCAAACTTGCTGAGATAGATTTCAGCTCACTCTTGGCTTGCCTGGGGGAACAGCCTTTATCCAGGATTCCAGGGCAGGAGACCCTGCCTGGCAGCACCAGCTGCCCCAGGAGGGTGCAGTGAGCCCAGGGAAGCGTGGCCAGTGCATTTCCTGCACATTTCTCCATCTCAGTGAGTGCAGAGGGTCCATCTGTCTGCCTGGGGGGCAGGAGCAGAGCCCAGCTACAGGGCAGGGTCCTTTCCTTGGGCACAAACCCTCTTGGAGCTGACAGCTCTGCCAGAGGAGGTGCTGGGAATGTGTTCCCATGAGGCATATCCCACTGGTTGGCACTAAATGCTGCACACACACTTCTGGCAGGAGCATGGACTGGTGCTGCTGCTGAGTCCTCTGCTGGACAGCAGGAGAGCTGGGAAAGGGGAATTGAGGGACTGAAAAATACATGTAAGGATATCTGTAACTCACAAAATGAGTCTTTTATGAACCTCTCTCCTTTTTCCCTTTTCCTGTTTACATTTTCCCTTCTCCCTTTTCCCTCTCTCTTCTCCCTTTCCCCCCTCCTTTACTTTTTTCCCTTCTCCCTCCTCTCCCCACGGCCACCTCCCATCCCCAGGAAGGAGAAGCTGACTCCCACATGTTTGGGGCAGACAGGCTGGGCCCAGAGGCTGTCCCAGCTCCAGAGCCCCCCGGGATGAAGCAGCCTGGAGTGTTTTCCCTCTGGCTGGGCTCTGCGTGCTGTCCTGTGCGGGGGGCTCAGCACGCAGCCCCTGCCCCGCTCCCGTTGCCTTTCAGGGTCGGACGTTCCCTTCCTCACAGACTCCTCACCCCACCAGGGACGAGGTGGAGCTGACAGCTTTATATTGTTTTTGATTAGCAAATTCTGGAATTAGAAGCCATGCTCTATGATGCCCTGCAGCAAGAAGCTGGAGCCAAAATTTCCGAACTTCTTTCAGAAGAGGAGAAGGAGAAGCTGAAGAGCGCGGTGGAGCAATGGAAGCGGCAGGTGATGAGTGAGCTCCGCGAGAGGGACGCCCAAATCCTGCGGGAAAGGATGGAGCTCATCCAGCACGCCCAGCAGGTGGGTGTGGGCCAGGGGGCTCGGGGGACCCTCCTGGAGCTGTCCCCAGCTGGCCAGGCCCGGGCCAGGCGCTGTGTGCCTGGATAGCCCTGCACACAGGGCAGTGTGCCTCTCCTGGCTCTGTCACACACGGTGACAGTCACAGAGCACTCACCTGCAGCTTAACACCTTCTTTGTTTTTGGTAGAAACGCAGCACATACAATTTATACCCCCCAAACTAATGCATCTCCCGGGTACGTCTGTATTTGCTTGGTTAATAAATATTTTTTTATTTGAAATCTGACAGAGAATTAAAGAGCTAGAAGAAAGAATTGAAGGCCAAAAAAGACAAATAAAAGAGTTAGAGGAAAAGGTAAGGTCATGCAGACGGAACAGCTGCTGTGTGTGCACATGACCATTCTCCATTTCACCTGGGCCAAGGAAACAACCTTAGAGAGAGCTCGTGTGTGCAGTGCAGTGAGAAAGGGGGACAGCTCCAGGAAAACTGCTTGGATTTGCAGCAGCCCCTCTGAGGAGGGGAGATGAACTGGTTAAATGGAGTCCTTCCCTCCTGTTACCCTTCGGGGCAGGGGCAGGGACAGGGCAGAGGGCTCAGGCAGCAGAGCCCTGGGGAAGGGGTTGTTGTTCCCTCCTTCCCTCCCACCCCAGTGCCTGCAGCAGCCCTTCCCAGCAGGAACGAGGGCCTTGGCTCTCCTCCCTCCCCTGCAGCCACGGGTCTGTCATGGGGCTTTGCCCAGGCAGCCAAAACTGGTGTGTTTTACCCCAGAATGGCCCAGCTGAACCCACCCCTGCCCAGTGAGCTGGCCGTGCTCAGCTACAGCTGGGGCTGAGCTGGACCAGCACCCGAGGCTGAGCCCAGACCCCAGCAGGGCCCGGCCTGGGCTGTTTGAGGGGTCAGGAGGATTCAGCTGATGTTCCCCCATTTCCCCGAGCCCGTGGCTGTCCCTGGCTGGGCTCAGGGGGGCAGGGGGTCACTGCCACCAGCCCAAGGGACACAGGAGCTCTCGTGAGCCAAGCTGAGCCCCGAGCACTCGGACTTTACTTCACACTCCATGTTTCTTCTCATCTGAGAGTTTTGTTACACTCTGTCTGTAACCACAGCTTGTTTCTCAGTTAAACACACTGTAAACTCTTAATCTCTTTCTTCTCTTCCATTTTTTCCTCTCTTCTCTCCCCTTTTCAGTTTTTATTTTTGTTTTTATTTTTCTCTTTAGCTTTCATTCTTTGGTCATAGTCCTTCAGGCCACACGTACAAGGTAAGCCCTCGGGTCTCCTCTGCTCTCTCCTCTTTTCCTCATAGAGCATCAGAACCTTCCTTTTGCTGCATCAGCAGGACTGAAGGGTCTCTGGGGCATCCCAGAGAACCCAAAAATGGAAATCTCCAAATCCTTAAAAAACAAATGAAACCTGGACACCAGCAGGCTAAAACTTGTCAGACAGAATTTCGTTCTTTAGAGGGAAGGACAAGGAAAAATTAAGCAAGTTTAGAAGCAAGGAAACCTCTAGCAAGCCAGGGAAAACCCCCAGTCTGGGCTTATTGCTCTGACTGCACCAGGGGCTGCTCCAGCCCATGGAAACCCTCAGCCCCTGTCCCTGCACAGCCAGAGAGCCTGTCCTGCCTCCAGGACAGCAGCCAGGTGGGTTTGGGGCACCATGGCATTTATTAGGGTGTGTTCCTGCAGGCAGTGTGCCACAGGGCCCCAGGGACCCTCTGAATCCCCTTTTTCCCGTGTAAATGGGGTAAATTACCCTATTTCTGTGTGTGCTGCCAGAAATGACCACAGCAGGGATGGCACGGAGGGGAACAGTCCCCACTAACAACAGAAATGGAATACATCACAAATCCTTTTTTATCAGTTGTACAGCCCAGCAGATGATTACAAACAGGACCTCACAGAAGTTTTGTGAATGCTGTTCTTGCCCAGGTGGGCTTTTCTCTGACTCCTGTTTCCCTGTGTTGTTCCAGCCCCCGGAGGCCGCTCCAGCTGCCCCAGCTGTTCTCCCCGGAGGGACAGCCCTGCTTCCCGAGCCCCACACAGCCCCTGCCCGTGCCAGCCCCCCGCCCTGCCCGGCCCCTCGCTGCTGGCACCGGCTGTGGGGCTCGCAGTGGGGCTGAGCGGGGCCGGGGGGACCCCCAGAGCCCCGAGGAGCCTTTGGAGGGACAGAGCTGAGCGGGCAAGGACAGCCACACCCTGCTGCTCCTCCCTGCTCTGCCACGAGCACCATCGCCAATTCAGATACTCTGGATTTATTCTGGTTCCCTGCTGAGCAGGTGGCAAATTGCTTCTGTGTAGAAGTGCCCCTGTCCCGTTCGTACGCCACACGTTCGTGTTTGTTACCTGCAGTTCTTCAGAAATCTGCCCCGAAAGGAGCTTTTGGGAAGCGTTCCAGAGGAGTAGCTCACGAAGAGATGTGTGTGAATGAAAATGAAGTGGTTTGTTCCTAGGTATTTCTTCGTTACACAGGGTATGTCCCATGCTTTGCTGAATATCCCACGAGCCCAGTTTCAGGAAAAAATATAAAGCTACATCCAGGAAATGAAATCAAGCTGTAATTTTTTTTTTTTGAGTTGTCAGTATACCATGGTGAGAAAAATGATGCAATAATTTATAATTGGCTGTCCCTGAACAATGACAAAAGGCTTAACACTGTCCCAGCAAAAAGTTCAGCCTGGAAAAGAGTGAACTAAATCAGATTATCCCTGATCCACATGCACTGGGCTGGGAGAGGCAGCAGGAGGGAACAGAAGATGTCACCTGGAAGATGTCCTCACCTTGGGGAAAGGGAACACAAGTCCCACAGAGCCTGAGCCCAGGAGGCTGGCACAGGACCGGGAGGAAAATAATCCTCTAGAAAAACAGCTGAAGAGGGGAAAATGCAGAAGAAATTCCAGAGTGTGACTGACCACATGGAATCCACAGCCGAGCACAGAAATGCAGGGCCGTGGGGCAAGGCCAGGGACCAGGAACAAAGCCAGGAATGAGGAACAAGGCCAGGAACAAGGCCAGGAACAAGGCCAGGAACAAGATCCTGTTGGCAGCCACGGTCCCAAGGCGCCAGGGCAGGAAGGGACCAGAGCTCCAGGCAGGTAAGATGGGCTGATCAAATGGAAACCCCTTTATCCTGGGATTCTGTGTTCTCTGAACTCCCTCACCTGCTGGTCTCTCCCACTTGGGTTAAAATACTTCAGGTGATAACAGAGGAAATGCTGAATTTGGTACTGAAATTACCAGAGTCTTTATGTAAACATGATTTAGTGATTGCTATCTTGCTGCAGTAATTTAGGTGTTACATTTCAGTGTGATATAATGACAAGTGCTGGGTTTATGTTTTAGATCAGTGGTCACTCTTATCACAAAGTTGTTGGGAGGTAATTAAATGCACTGTCAGATCTGTATGGACAGCAAGCAGTCATGCTGCTTTTAAAAACACGTTTTAAATGCAGGAGATGAAAATTTTTCTCATTTTGCATAGAAAAGACTAACAGTGATCGGAAAAGTATTTTAATTCACAATTTCAGTCACTTTTTTCCTAATTTATGTGATAATGAGTTACTTGGCAGATAAACATGATGGGGAGAGCAGCAGAGGAAGCTGCAGTTGCACAGGTTTTATGGGAGTGTTATTTACATGCCAAATTTATGAATTAATTAGACATCAAATTGTAATCCTGTGACCAGATGAAGCTCTCCTGTGGGTCAGAGTGCCCACGGAGGGGAGGTATCTAAGAGAAACTTTTATTAGATATTAACCCTTGAATTTATAGAAGAGGCTTGAGCATTCTTTTTTTTTTTTTGCCCTGATTATCTTAGTTTAATCAAAACCCCTGGCATTATAGTTCCATTTGTTATTTGTTTATTCAAAGGAAACAACGTCTGGAATGTGCTGGAACAAATAATATTAAATTATTGTTTTCAGTTTCCCAGTGATAGAGGCATGGGGAAAACACCGTGGCAGAGGGCTGGAACTACATGATCTTTGCAGTCCAGTCTGTGTCCATAATTCCAGAAGCAGCTTGCTGTGTTTGACTGGTGTCTGTGGAGCTGAACGTGCCTGGGGTCATGGGGAGATGCCTCTCCCCCAAAATGCCAGCCGTGGTCACCAGCAGCAAGCCAGTTTTGGGTTCATGGTGGACCCATCTATTTGCAGATCCTCCTCTAACCCTTGTATTTCTTACAGCAATATAAATTCTCTTTAGAAACGGCTTGAATATTTTTGATTGAGAATATATAACGTGTTTCCTACTGTAGGCAGCAATTAGAAATACCAGTTTCAAGAGTTGAGAGCTTGATGTTTTTATGTAACCACGGATAGCAGGGGTGGTGGGATGGGGACATTTCCTCGAGGGGAACCTCCTTCCCCACTGGAGCAGGATCTGTCCCTGTGAGCCTCTCAGTTTTGTAGGTAATTCCTTTTCTTTCAATGACTTTGCACACTGATCAGTTGAACGGTAGGCAAGTTGTTCTGTGTTCCTGGTGTGCTCCAGCTGTCAGCAGAGGTGGGGTTTGGGTTTTCCCTTCCTTTCAGAAGGGATGTGCAGAGGAGGTGAGGAGCTCCTGGAGCTGGAACTGGCAGCCCTGTGAGTGTGCTCAGGCACTCTGGAAATTATTTCCTTCTCAGGGGCACTGATGAGCCCCAGCACCAGAATGCTAATTGGCATCAGAGTCTTTGCTGTGCAGGGTGACCCAAACACCCTTGTTTAAAGTGAAGTGGAGATGAAATTCAGGCCATCAAGGAGACTCCCGTGGAGCAAAGGCATTCCTGGGAAGGCAGGGAGGGATTGCCTCAAAAGCTTTTATTCCTTTTACTGTGCTGTAAATCCTGCGGGTTTCTCTCTCTCGGTGAGAGCAGGATTGGGCTCAGCAATAAAGAAGAGATTTCCAGTGGGTCAGGAGCTGTCAATTTGTATAAAAGCAGGGGTGTCTCCTCGCAGGGCAATTGTGCTCCGCTGTCTCGGGGCTGGAGCGCACGGAGGTGACAGCGTCACTCTGAATTTGTGGGTGAGCGGAGGAGATGGAGCCTGGGGCAGGAGCGCCGGCTGGGGCAGCAGGAGGGGCTGGCAGCTCCCTCACCCACTGCTCATCACAGCCATGGCTCTGCCAAAGCCACGGGAAAACCCTGATACAGACCGGCTGGGCTTTTCCTTCCAAGCAAAACGTCGGGTTTGGTACAGCAGGAGCTTTGGTTGTGCTTCCTGGGCACGTTCTGGGGCAGGATGTGAGACCAGCCCTTCATTTATCCTCTCTGCAACTAAAAATTTCCCACTCCTGTGTTGCTGCAGGGATGTCACACACAGCACACAATCCCAGAATGGTTTGGGTTGGGAGGGACTGGCAAAGGATCTCCCCCACCCCATCCATGGGCCAGGACACCTCCCACCACCCCAGGTTGCTCCAAGCCCCATCCAGCCTTCCCTTGAATCATTTATCCGGGTGTTCCTCTTTCTGTGGGAAGTAGGGAAGAGCTTTTTTGGAGTGGGAATTTGTGCAGCAGCAGCACTTTAGTGTCCTGTGTCCTTCCCCCCCAAGACCCCAGCACCTTCCATCCTCAGCTTGCTCTCAGATAGAAAACTCCACCTAACTCTGCACAGACTGGCAGGGTAGAAGCCTGCTCCACCAGGCTGGTTTTACAGATAATCATTAATTTCACCTTTCATTCCCCAAAGCACCGCTGGGCAGAGCAGCTTCAATTTCCATCACAGCTGAAGGGCTCTCCCCCTTAATCTGGGTCTTGCTGAGCTCTTGCAAATAACAAGGACACGTATTTTTGTAGTTTACCAAACTCAGCATTAGCCTGAAGAACTATTCATCTGGAAAATCTATCATACAGTTAGCTTTTTTAAAAGAATGCTTTCTGTGTGTAAATTACGTTTGGGCAATAGCCGTGCCGTGGAGGCGCTGGGGTGCCCAGCGATGTGTGCGCACTTCCAGGTCAGCAGAAATCCCAGAGACACCTCCCGGGAAAGGAGGGCACGTCCGAGGCACTGAGCTGTGCTGGCCTCGCGCAGATGGGCAGAGACTCAGGAGGAAGCGCTGTTCTGTAAATGGCTTTTCTGCAGACAGTAGCCCCGGGGGCACTTTGCTCCTTGGTACAAACAGGGATGCTGTAAACACCCCCGGGATACGGCAAATCCGGGAGCGCCGTGTCGGCACCGATGTCGCGGCTGTCACTGTTGGCAGCGCTGAGCAGGTCCTGGAAGGGGATAGTGAAATTCTCCCGTCGTCAAAGCAAAGCCGCGTTTCTGCCTTCCTTAAATACCCCGGGAGGATTCGAAGGGCTGGGAATTGCCGAAAGGCCGGGCTCTGAGAGGGCTCTCTGCAGCTGCGTTTCCCAAAAGCCGCTGTGGGGAGGCGCCAGCAGCATGTGGCAGCAGGTGCTGTCACCAGAGCCCCGAGCTCCTGTGCGGTGGCACCAGGGCTGGCGTCCCCCCGATGTCCCCCCGGTGCCTTTCCCGGGAGCAGGTGCAGGGGAGGCCGAGGTGCCAGCCTGCATCTCCTGTGCCAGCCTGCATCTCCTGCCTGGGCTGTGCCAGCCTGCATCTCCTCCCTGGGCTGTGCTAGCCTGCATTTCCTGTGCCAGCCTGCATCTCCTGCCTGGGCTGTGCCAGCCTGCATCTCCTGTGCCAGCCTGCATCTCCTGTGCCAGCCTGCATCTCCTCCCTGGGCTGTGCCAGCCTGCATCTCCTCCCTGGGCTGTGCTAGCCTGCATTTCCTGTGCCAGCCTGCATCTCCTGCCTGGGCTGTGCCAGCCTGCATCTCCTGTGCCAGCCTGCATCTCCTGTGCCAGCCTGCATCTCCTCCCTGGGCTGTGCCAGCCTGCATTTCCTGTGCCAGCCTGCATCTCCTGCCTCGGCTGCATCTCCTGCCTCAGTTCCACCTGTTCGGCCTGACCGGGCACTGTCCTGCTGAGCTGTCCCTGAGCTGTCCCTGCTGAACTGGTCCCACTGAACTGTCCCTGAGCTGTCCCTGAACTGTCCCTGCTCAACTGATCCTGCTGAACTGTCCCTGAACTGTCCCTGAGCTGTCCCTGCTGAACTCATCCCGCTGAACTGTCCTGTCCCCTCTGAACTCATCCCACTGAACTGTCCCTACTGACCTGAAAATCCAATGTGGAAGGAAAATGCTGTGGGCTTATGTGTGTGTGTGTGTGTGTAAAATGAGTAGTACCAAGATTTTATCACAGGTAAACGATTTGTAATGGAAGGAAACAGCTTTTGAAACCCCTGCTATTAGGCCTCGAGGGAGCAGCCCTGTTTTCTGCTGTAGCAGAGGCAGTTTGCAGCAGGTCTGTGTCAGAATGCCCCCGTGTCCGTGGGGAGGATGGGCAGAGCCCGGCTGCGGGGCCAGAGCCGCCAGGTTCCCCTTCCAGGGCGGGAGGTGATGCCGGTTCAGAGCACACCCTGCCCTTCCTTGGGTCGGTCACGGCAGGAGACGGGCAGGGAAGTGACCGGGGATGGTTAAAATCAGAAGTGTTGGTTGTTCCCTGGCAATCCTGACCCATAGAGCAGGGCTGGCAGTGACCAGGAATGGTTAAAATCACCAGCGCTGGTTGTTCTCTGGCAATCCTGACCCACAGTGACCAGGAATGGTTAAAATCACCAGCGCTGGTTGTTCTCTGGCAATCCTGACCCACAATGATGGGCAGGGAAGTGACCAGGAATGGTTAAAACCAGAAGTGCTGATTGTTCCCCTGCAGTCCCGACCCGCAGTGACCAGGAATGGTTCAAATCAGAAGCGCTGGTTGTTCCCTGGCAATCCTGACCCACAGAGCAGGGCAGGGAGGTGACCAGGAATGGTTAAAATCACAAGCGCTGGTTGTTCCTGGCAGTCCCGACCCGCAGAGCAGGGCTGGCAGTGACCAGGAATGGTTAAAATCAGATGTGCTGGTTGTTCCCCTGCAGTCCCGACCCGCAGTGACCAGGAATGGTTCAAATCAGAAGCGCTGGTTGTTCCCTGGCAATCCCGACCCGCAGAGCAGGGCTGGCAGTGACGGACACCGGCTCCGGTGATGCCCAGCATCCCCAGCCCAGCTCCCGCCTCCCCCCAGGCTCTGGAGCTGCTGAAAGCTTCAGGGGGCCCGGGAACAGCGTTTCAGATTCCAGTTATGAATATTGATGAGGTGGAATGCTTTTATGCTCGTGGGTAGCTCCTCTGCCCAGCGTGCGCTCACAGCGTTTGTCAGCATGAACGGATACGGTCCTTCCATTGGAAAATTGGGCTGGTTTAAGGCAGAAAAACCCCAGAATTTTTCAAGTCAGTATAGACAGAAACAAAATACACTATGGACATGTTTGGACACTGGGACACTGGGATGTCCTGTGAAACAGTGCTCCTAATTATTAAATTGAAAATGAGGAATTAAGTAACAAATTCAGTGGACAGTGAGGGGCTGCTGATTGCTGAGATTCTCAGGGCTAGTAGCCCTCCTCCAGCCACAAAAACCATGGGACTGTGGCCTGAAATTCAACCAAGAATCTGAATTTTTGCAGAGACTCCATAGTGAATTGCCTGAGTGTGTTCATCCTCTCACCCTGCTCACAAAGGCAGGTGTTAAAAAATAGCGTCTTAAAAAAGAAAGTGCACTTTGTCAAAGCTGGGGGTGCAGCTGAGATTTGTATAAGTATTGAAAGATCCATTAACTGTTATTACCCTGATCTTTGGCTGCTTCACTGCAGCCAGCAGTTTCCTCTTTCTCATCAGGAAAAAGGGGAAAAGAAAAAAGAGCTTCTTCTCCTTCTCCTTCTCCTTCTCCTTCTCCTTCTCCTTCTCCTTCTCCTTCTCCTTCTCCTTCTCCTTCTCTTTCTCCTTCTCCTTCTCCTTCTCCTTCTCCTTCTCCTTCTCCTTCTCCTTCTCCTTCTCCTTCTCCTTCTCCTTCTCCTTCTCCTTCTCCTCCTCCCCCAGGGACCTGCCCCATCTTCTTCCCTGACATCAAATGTTCGCTTTTCTGTGGAACCAATTGGAACTAAATGGCCACCATTTTTAGATAGTCAAATAACTCCCCTTTGTGTTTTATTCTGCTCATGGCTTCTCATCCTCCTGTTCTCTGCCCTGCAGTATGTCCCAGTGGGTTATTTGCATTTGTATTCAGATAAATGTGCACAGGAGGGGTTGAATATGCCATAGATGCCCTCGTGTGAATCCAGTGGGAGAGGAAGGGGAAAAGGCAAGGAAGCCAAGCCTAGCCCATTGTTCTTTACATGGACATGAAATTCCACCTGTTTATTCTCAACGTGGGGCATGAGTGGGAAGAAGAGAGATCCTGCATTCCCATCTTCTGGGGGCTTGTGGGGTCCAGGTGAGGATGGGGTCCAGCCCCCGAGGGAGGCCACGGTGTTTGTGCAAGGGCTCCCTGATCCACTCTTTCCCGTGGCATGGATCCCAGAGGAATGATTTACTGTCCCACTGACACCTCGCAGGCAGCAGCAGGGTCCCAGGGTGTGTTCCAGGCTGGATTCCAGGCTGGAATCAGGTTTAGCAGGTGACGAAGAACTTTAGGCTCGTCCAGGCAGACTCTTCTTTGGGAGAGAGAGGTTAGCTGCCTTAGAGACACCTTTTCCTTACTCCCCAAACATGTCCCACCTTTTCCCAGCAGCCCAGGATGCTGTTGGATGCCTCCCTCAGCTATATGGTCCCTTGTGATATATATAAATAAGCATATATATATATATGCATGTAAATGTATAGAGAGAGATAAAGATGAATGTGTAAATATTTATCTCCTTCCACTGCAGCCTTGGGAAGAGGCTGTGCTGATGCAGGTGATCATTCTTCATCAGGATCTGTTGTGACAGGACAAGGAGCAATGGGTTCAAACTGAAATGGGAAATTTAGCTTAGATATATGGAAAAACCTCTTCCCTGGCAGGGTAGGCAGGCCCTGGCACAGGTGCCCAGAGCAGCTGTGGCTGCCCCTGGATCCCTGGGAGTGCCCAAGGCCAGGCTGGACACTGGAGCTGGAGCAGCCTGGGACAGTGGGAGGTGTCCCTGCCATGGCTGGGGTGGCACTGGGTGGGATTTGGGATCAAAGCTTCCCACCCAAACCATTCTGGGCTTTTGTGATTCCTTTCTCACGTGACATTTGATCCATAATCTTTGAGGAATTGCATTCCTGCGTCGTTCTATTCAGTGAAGCCGCTGTTTTCCACAAGCCACAAACGCTCAGAAGCACAAACATCAGCGCTCCGTCCCTTACCATTTCTGAAACGCTTTTGTCCCAGTTTTACAGCTCCCTGGAAGAGTTCCCTGTCTGTGCGGGGTGAGGGAGGGGTGACTGTGCCTTTTGCGCTCTCCGCAGCGCTCCGGCCCCGCCGCCCCCGGGCGCTCACAGGAGCGGGTGAAGCAAAGCGGCGTCTGGAAAATCCCCCGAGAGCCGCTCTCGCTTCCTCTTCTGTCATTTGCTTCTCGGTCTCGTCTCAGCAATTGCTTCTGAAATTCCTGTGCTGCTGCTGTCCACCGCAGAGCAGCATCCCCTGCCTGAAGGGCTCGGGGGGACAAAGGAGCCGCCTGAGCTGCAGGACCTGCTCTGGCGGAAGGTGTCCCTTGGAACGAGAGGAGGTTCAAGGTCCCTGGCAGCCCAGGGCAGCCCGGATTCTGTGCCGTGCCGGCCGGGCGGGCTGCGAAGGGTTAACCCTTTCCCCGCACGGTGCAGGGGCCGCGCCGGGGAGGGGATTCAGGGATTCAGCAGCTGCAGAGGGAGCAGAGACATGGAACGGGGCATGCAGAAGGACAGGGAATGGGAATCTCTCCTTTTTGGGCACTGGCCGCGCCGTTCTGCTCCCCAGGTGTGTGCCCCCGGCATTCCCGACCGGCGCTGCCCTCCTGGCTCTGGGACGGGGACAGGGACACGGGGCCGAGCAGGGAGCACGGGAAGGGTCGGGGCAGCTGCAGCAGCCCCCTCCCACCTCCGGCACCACGTCCTTCGTGCCGCCTCTCCTCCCCTGAGGAGGGGGGATTTGGCTCCGTGGTTATTAATTCATCCTCAGAGTTCGTCAGACGAGGCAAATTTTAAATTCATCATTCATCACGATCATCACCATATTCTGAGTGTTACTCAAAACTGTTAGGGGAGTATTGCTGAAGGAAAAGGAATGATTTGATGTGTGCCACAACCTAGAGGAAACAGTACATTTAATAAATTATCTCCTTTTCTCAGGGAAAACACAGTAACTGGCTAAGCCTACTCCAATTTAGGCTTAGCTCAGAGCTGCTTAACACAACCCAGCACCAACCTATGGAATGAAAATGTTGTAGATTTTGGGATTAAAAATCCCATGTGGAGGAGAGGACCAGAGCTGTAGTTAAACCTTGTGTTTATTTTATTCTGTAGGTACCTGTGCTGCTGGAGTTTATAAAGCTATGAAGAAAGCCCCTTGATATGAAACTCTTCAGCCTCTTCCTGTACTTGTGCATCGACCACGTTTTAACCCAGCACAGGGAGCTCAGCTGCAGAACCAGAGGGCAGTGAGCTGGTCAGAGAAGTGTGATACTTGAACTGACGGCATGCGATGTTTTAAGGCCAAGGTCGTGGATTTTGATTTCAGCATATGATTCTATCATGGAATTGATTTAACGAGCTCCGAATCTACCGGATACCAATGGCAGTGCTAGGATTCTGGGATGAGCTGCATTTCTGCTTCTGCATTTCACACCTAAAATGGGTCCATTTTGAGTTCTACTGAAATACTTCATGTCTAAAATACTGTATGTACTGGAAGCCCTGCAGGTGGTGGTTGAGGTGACAAAGGGCACGTTAGGAAGTGGCTTGAGTCCATCTCGTGGCTCTTCTTTCAGGACGTGCCTGGTGTGTTCGTGTGTCTCAAATGTCGGTTCTGTTTTCCAATTAACTTCCTTAATCCTGGGGGTTTTAAGTACAAAGCCAATTGTACAGGACAGGTCTGTGTGTAAATAGGGGATTGTGCTTATCTATATGTCACTATAAATATGTATGAAGTTTTCTACATAGGAAAGAAAACATGGCTCAAAGAATGTTGTCAGAACTGTGTCCTCCGTTTAAATGCACGGACAGGAGATTGTCATCCATCACTCCCTCACTCTGCGGGAAGGGATCCCGCCGGTTCCGCTCGCTGCCCGCATCCTGCCGGGCTGGGCTCTGTAAGGAGCTCCTTGGTAGCCCGGAACCGGGCTGGGCTCTGTGAGGAGTTTGTTGGTAGCCCG
>VWZP01007206.1:130618-163120 GCA_013396995.1 Dicaeum eximium
CCTGCCCCTGTCCCTGCCCTGCCCCTGCCCCTGCCCCTGCCCCTGCCCCTGTCCCTGCCCTGCCCCTGCCCCTGCCCTGCCCCTGGCCCTGCCCAGGGAGCTGGAGCCCCAAAGCCTTGGATGGAACAGGACCCTGTGTAGCACTGTGTGCAGGCAGAGGAATGTGCAGGAGAATCAGGGTGTCCTGTGGAATCATCAGTGTCCTTATGGATCTTCACACACGCTTGGGTTCCCAAAAAGCACTCTGGGGGTTCCTAAGGGATGACAGACTCCCTTAAGTCATGGTTTATCCCTTTATCTGTCATGTTTAGGAGTTTGGATTACTTGAAAAAAATCAGGAGCTTTGAGGCTTGTGCAGTAGTGTCCATGACATTGGCAGTATTTAATTCCACCATCAGCACTTGGGAATTCCTTGGTGTTGCAGCCTCTGGTCATGGCTTTATTTTTCCTTTTTGCCTGTAGAAAAGACAGTCTTGGCTCCAGCCTCAGTCAGATACACAAGGTGGAGTTACACTGGCAGTTCCTTTAGCTCACAGTCTCACCAGCATTCAGTCTGGTGTGGGAGGAAGGCTGAACTGAAAGCCAGATCCAATCCTTCAAATGGGTTTATTTGAACAAACAGGATAGAGGCTAATTCCCACCTCCTGGGATTTTATCTGGAAACCTGTTCCTCAGCTGGGTGTGGAGCATAACATGACCCCAGGCAGCTCATGGCTGCAGCAGTGCTTCTGTAAGCTGCCAGTGTGGTGACACTTGAGCCCTGGGGACAAACTTGGAGCAGATCTGTGACAAGAATACAGACAAATAAGCACCCTCTAAGAGCAGGGTCCTTTAAAGGATCCTGTGGGATCTGCTCAGAGGAGTCGGATAACATCCTTGCCAGCTGACTGGGAGGTTACATGATACAGAGCAGTGCAGAGGGGCCAGGGTGAGGTGTGTGCTGGACATCTGCGTTCAGACACCACGTGAGTGACCTGGGACATCCCAGAGCTCATCTCAGCATCTGTCACTGCGGGTTGCCTTTCCTCTGTGCCACATGGTGAAGTGCAGAGGAACAGGAATGTTTGGGAGAGGTGGCACTTGCTGCACCCCAGTGACAGGCTCCCATCCTTGTGCCCATCCCTGTGCCCATCCCTGCCTCCTCCAGGGGCTCCTGAGCAGCTCCAGCAGGCTCAGGTGGTGGGAAGCCCCTCTCCCTTTGCTGGGGCAGCCTCGGCATGGGCTGCCATAGGTGTGAGTCCCTTCCTCCAGAGCTGTGGGTTTCAGGGGTGGGAGGTCCAGAGGTGCTGCTGGGACACAGCAGCTCCCATACAGGAGCATTTCTGCAGCACAGGACAGGTCTCTGGGAAGTGGCCCTGCGGTGACTGGGATGTCCCAGTGGAGTGTCCCATGACCCACCTGCGGGTGGGTTTGTGACTTGCCCCTGCCCTCGGGTGGCTCTGGACAAGGTGTGCTGTGTCCCGTGGGGCTCAGGGCGGGCTGTGCCATCACTGACTGCTCTCTCCTTCCTCCTTGCCCCCAGGAGCAGAAGAGGCTGCTGGAGCTGGGGATTACGGGGCCAGAGGGGCACGTCCTCAGCCGCCCCGAGGAGGTAAGGCCAGCTCTGGCGCCAAGCTCGGGGCCCACCGTGCAGAGGGGCTGGGACACCTCTGTCCTGGGACACCTGTGTCGTGTGCTTGTGCCCGCAGGTGGAGGCAGAGGCTGTGTTCCGTGCCATCACCATCGCCAGGCAGGCCAACTGCCCCCTCTACGTCACCAAGGTCATGAGCAGGGGTGCCGCAGACGTCCTGGCTCAGGCAAAGAGGAAAGGTAACACGCTGGGCTGCACGGGCAACCACTGAACCTCTAAATCCAGCCAGGAATCCCATTCTAACTGTGAGCTCTGAGAAGCCCTTATCTCCTGAGCTCCCCCACGCTCTCAGGGCGCTGAGGCTCGTGCTGGTTTCCATGGTGGGGTGTGCCGGCGATAATTGCTTGGAGCTGAGAAGATTGGATGTGTTGGAAACTGTGACACTTCTATCTAGGCAGACACAGCTGAGAAACGGGGAATAATCCACTTGTGATCGTTTGGTGTGAACTGAATGAAAAACAGATGTGGAGCAAGCTCCAAATTGTGGCTAGAGGTGGAGGGGGAAGGGCTGGGATCAGTCCTTTGGGGAGCAGGGTGGAAGGGGGAGCACAGTCACTGCTTCCCCCAGCCTGGTGGCTGCCAGCCAGACACAGGTTTGGTTTAAAGGAAGGCACGACAGCTTGTAGGAAGGCGTGCCTGGTGTAGGGAGATGACAGACAGATCCAGAACTTGCTCTGACAGCATCTCCCAGTCATCTGCGATAATCTAAAGGATTAGCAGGAGTCTGGAGCGCTGGGAGTGCCGCAGTAGTGGAGCTGCCGCGTGTGGCTGGGCAGTGGCAGCGTGTGCCGTGCCCCTGACGCCCGCCTTGCCCTGCAGGCACCGTGGTGTTCGGGGAGCCCCTCGCCGCCAGCCTGGGCGCCGACGGCTCCCACTACTGGAGCAAGAATTGGGCCAAAGCCGCCGCCTTCGTCACGTCCCCCCCCGTCAGCCCCGACCCCAGCACGCCCGATCACCTCAGCACTCTGCTGTCCAGGTGGGTGCCGTGTCACCCCTGGGCACACCTGGGCACACCTGCCCGCTCTGCGTCCCACCCGCACCCGCGCCATTTACAGCACCGGCACCGCCTGGGGGGCCCGAAGCCCACGAGCCACTGGTGCCCCCGTGGTCTGCCCAGCAAGGGGGGCTGTGCCGGCCTAGGGGTGCCATCCGTGCCCCCTCCCTGACCCCTGCCTATCCCTTCCCCAGCGGGGACCTGCAGGTCACCGGCAGTGCCCACTGCACCTTCAGCACTGCGCAGAAGGCCGTGGGCAAGGACAACTTCACCCTCATCCCCGAGGGCACCAACGGCATCGAGGAGAGGATGTCCATCGTGTGGGAGAAGTGTGTGGTAGGTGCTGCACTGGAGATGATGGGAGCACACGTGAGCTGTGCCTGTGCTCCAGGCTGTCACAGCCTCCTTAATTCAGACGAGCCAGAGCGGCGACACTGTCTAGACAGTGCTGCAGCTTCGGGGAGCTGCTAACAAGAGACTGACACACAAATGCCTTCATGGTGTCTTCAAAGGCTGCTGTGTAGGGAACACCCTCTGCTCTCGCTCACAGGCACCAGGGAGTCTCTCCAGCACTTTCTCCCAAGGGTGATAAGGTGTTCCTGTCCCCTTGTGCTCGCCAGAGGCCTGGGGAGGTGGATGGGGACAGGGTGTCTCTCCTGTGGGACGTGGCCGTGGCCGTGTTTCCAACTGCCTGGTCACCCCAGGCCCCACCAGTGGGGACAAGTCTCCACGTCCCCTCAGTGTCTGCCTGGCAGCAGGGCTGTGGTCTGAGGGTGGGATCAGCTCATGTCCCTGCACCCCAGTGCAGACTTCCCTGCTGGCAGCATCCCTGGGGGGCTCTATCCTGCTTCCCACAGAGCAGATGTCCCTGTGCAAACTGCAGGAGCGTGGGAGCCAAGCCATGCTGAAACCTCTCTTAGGTGGGCTTTGTTCATAGAGAAATAGAACTTTTCTTAAGATGTCGAGTGAAGATGATAAATAAATAGCACTGGTTAGGTTCACTTCCAGTCTTTCTTCACTGTGCTGTCCTTAACTCTCTTCAGTGGTCCCGAGATGCCTGTGCAGGAGTTGGAGCCAGCTAATGAAGGTCTTGTTTTCCAGAGACTTCAACCTTTGGAGTCCAAGGAAAATAAAGCCTGTCTCTCATATCCTTCCTCCCACAGGGACAAGGCTCATGCTCACATCCCCCTTCCCCTGTAACTGCAGCCCAGCAGAGCAGACCCTCACCCCACACGGGCACAGGGTGGGTGCAGCAGCTGCTCCAGTGGGACAGCCCAGGTGCAGCCATGGGGAGGGACCGTGCCCGCAGCCACACGGGGCCGTGTCCTCCTGCGAGCTTCCTCCTGCCCTGCCCAGGTCCCCGGGAAGATGGACGAGAATGATTTCGTAGCGGTGACCAGCACCAACGCTGCCAAGATCTTCAACTGCTACCCCAGGAAGGGGCGTGTGGCTGTGGGCGCCGACGCAGACCTGGTGCTCTGGAACCCCAAGGCTACAAAAATCATCTCAGCAAAAACCCACAGTTCGGTAAAATGTATTTTACATCATTTTCTGGGGCTGGTTTTAGAGTCAGAAGTGATCCGGAGAGCAATGCATGTCCTTAGCTCCATCGGATCTTTCAGCAGGGGAGGAGTTGTCTGTGTGGGTAAACTGATGGAGGACCTTGCATTTGCTTTTAAAGATACTAGGAAAATATCATTTTATTGCTGTAAAGGGTGGGATTGGTACTGAGTGATCACTTCAAGACAGTCAGCATCTGATACAGAAATCTTAAGGTCAATGTGTTTGCTGTGGACTAGAAAAATGTATGTGCTGAACTGAAGTATTGAACTATTGCTAAACTGTAATGTGTATTAGTTATAGTTTAATATGTATTAAACTATTGCTATAGTTTAATATATAATGTCATTAATCTTAATATAATACAAAATTTAAATATTCCATAGAGAAGATATAAATAATATAATAATAAAAATATAATGAAATTATTAAACTATTGCTGTACTTTGATATGATTGGTTTTAAGGTTTCTCCATTCCAGTTTGCTTCCCATTGGAATCTTTTAATTTGAAATATGAGGAGTTAGTTCTGACTGATGGTGCATGAGGAACAGTGTACAAAAATAGGGGGCATGGTTGGCCTCCTCTTAAATCCTGCAGGCACTGAATATCAGGGTTTGCTTTTTCCAGAACGTGGAGTACAACATATTTGAAGGCACTGAGTGCCACGGGGTCCCAACCGTGGTCATAAGTCAGGGAAGAGTTGTGTTTGAAGATGGAAATCTGTATGTCACCCCGGGCTCAGGTCGCTTCATCCCTAGGAAGACATTCCCTGACTTTGTTTACAAAAGGATAAAGGCAAGAAACAGGGTAAGGAGAGTTTTATTTACCATAATCCCATGTTTTGATCACAATGTAGTGTATTGGGGCTGCTGTGATGGCAAACCTGCAACAGCAGCAGGAATATTATTAATGCTGTTTCTTTCTGTGTGTTGCTGTATAACTGCCTGGCACCTCAGTCAAGAATTCTTAGTATTAGAGCTAATAGTGACAGTTTTATTAGCCTATTATAATGTTACAAAGCAAAAATATGACTTCTAGCAAAAGGTTTTTTGGTTTGTATTGTGTAGAGGGAGGAATTCCTCTCCTACCAGTGCTAGAGAAGTTCCTGTTGCTGTATTCCCAGTGTCTGCTCTGCAGCCATTGGAGGGTGAGGGATGTACATCCCGTAGGTACTGGAAATACAGTAAGATAAATCCTCCTGTGTGCTGGCACAGCTTTTTAAAGACACACAAAGACATGCAAATATGTGAAGAGCTTCTTAACAGCTCTGTCCTCCTTCCCTTTTCCCTGTGCTATTGCAGACACTTTAATTCTGCATCTTACACAAATTCAGAGCAAGAATCAGTAACCCAAATTAACTGCAGAGGCAGGAGCCCGGCTCCGGTGTGCCTCAGGGTGCCTGAGGTGCCTGGAGGGCAGGATGGGGATGTGCCAGCTCCCTGCAGGGTGGGAATGGGACCCAGAGAAGGTGTAGATGCCCCATTCCTGGAGGTGTCCAAGGCCAGGTTGAAAGTCCTTTTAAGACCATCAATTCCAGTCATTCTCCCAGCATTACCCAGGCCACCACTGCCGCACGTCCCCAAGTGCCACATCCACGTGGCTTTAAAACCCCTGCAGGGATGGGAACTCCAGCCCTGCTCTGTCAGCTGTGCCAGGGCTGGGCAGCCCTTCCCATGGAGGAATGTCCCGTACCCACCTGAATGTTCCCGTACCCACCTGAATGTCCCGTACCCACCTGAATGTTCCGTACCCACCTGAATGTTCCCGTACCCACCTGAATGTCCCGTACCCACCTGGATGTCCCGTACCCACCTGAATGTTCCCGTACCCACCTGAATGTTCCCGTACCCACCTGAATGTTCCTGTACCCACCTGGATGTCCCGTACCCACCTGAATGTTCCTGTACCCACCTGAATGTTCCTGTACCCACCTGGATGTCCCGTACCCAGCTGAATGTTCCGTACCCACCTGAATGTCCCTGTACCCACCTGAATGTCCCGTCCCCCCCTGAATGTCCCGTACCCACCTGAATGTTCCCGTACCCACCTGAATGTCCCCTGGCCCAGCAGCAGGCCGTTCCCTGCCTGTTCCCGTCCCTGCTGACGCTGTGCTCCCTGCAGCTGGCCGAGGTGCACGGCGTGCCGCGGGGGATGTACGACGGGCCGGTGCACGAGGTGCCGGCCAGCGTCAGGGCCGTGGCGCCCGGCGCGGCCTCGCGCATCGCGCCCTGCGCCGGCAAAGCCGCGGCGCCGCCCGTGCGCAACCTGCACCAGTCCGGCTTCAGCCTGTCCGGTACGTGGGGCCCGGGCCGGGTGGGCCGGGGTGGGGCAGCTCTGAAACTGCAGCTTGGCTCAGCAGTAAAGCAGTTTGTTCTGTGGCTGCAGCACAGAAAGCGCTGGAATGTTCTGCAGAATTTATGTCAACGCACAAAGCCTGGCGGGGGCTCTGTTCCCAGGAGCCAGAGCGGGCAGTGATTCAGCATCATTCGTTCTGCAGGAACCTGCCCAGCAGCTGTCGGGAGCTTGGAAAGCCAATGCTCTGCCCTAAAACGATTTCTGTAATGGTTTTTAGCTGCTTGGATCACGTGGGTTCCATATTGTTTGATAAATGCTACCAGCCCCCATATCTTATTATATACAAAACATATTTATAGGAAAGCCATTTATAAATCTTCCAGAAAGAAACAATGAAAAATGAAGAAGTTCAGGCAAATACAGCCATTCCAAACCGTGCTATGTTCATAGAGTGTCCAAAAGGACATATAATGAAATTATTAGTATTTCCTGAGGAAATGTTTTATGGTTGTGGCACTTAAAGCAGCGGGACTGCCCCTATCTCTGCTCTCCCCAGGCTCTCAGGCAGATGACCACATTGCCCGGCGCACGGCGCAGAAGATCATGGCCCCGCCGGGCGGGAGGTCCAACATCACCTCGCTGTCCTGACGCCGTCCCCGGGCGGTGCCCGCCGGTGCTGCCGGGACGGGACCGCTGGGCCGCTCTCCACGCAGGGGGACAGCGAGCCAGCGCTCGTCAGCCGCGCCAGCCCTTCCCCGTAGGTAGAAAGTAGAGTGATCCCGAGGTAGCTCCCAGTTGGGTTCTCCGTCAGTGTCCCTTGCTAGCTGCTAGGAAAGCCCTTCCCCGTGCATGCGGCACCGCCTCGCCCCAGGGCTGCGGGGCCGGCGTGGACATCCAGGCACACCCGGGCTGGATCAGCTCTTCTCCGGCAGCATCCACTGCCCGCTCACACCAAAGCACTTCCATCCGATGAGCACTTCCCTGGTTTCCAGTCAGAGCCTTCCGCCCTGGCCGTGCTCCGGAGCCACCCCTGGGCCGTGTGTCCCTGGAGCCACCCCCGGGCCGTGTGTCCCTCACGGTCACAGCTCAGGGCGGGTGCAGCCCCGTGTCCCGGGCTGGTGCTGGCCCTCCTGACCCGGCCGTGCCACAGGCCGGTGTCCTTCTGTCAGCCTTGTTTTTTAAAGATTATTTATACGGTTTTTCAAGAACTGAGTGTGAGTCCAATACCCAATACCGGGGCTCGTTTGGAGGCCAGGTGCATGCAACACACTTTTTTATAAAGATTATTCTAGCCCAGTTATTATATTTAAAGGTGTGTACATAGAGTGAACCTCTGGCTGTAGAGCCATGCATGTACCTCCAGGAATGGCTTTCCGTTCCTCTCTGCTCCTTGCTTGGAATAAATTTGGTTGGACACCATGAAATGGTGGAAGTGGTTGATCCACCCGAGCCCATTTTGTTGTTTTCTTCCTTGGAGGTTTTCTGGGTGAGGCTGGCACCATCCCAGGCTGACTTGCAGGTTCCTGTGCTCCCCTTGGCGGGGCAGAGCTCGTGCTGTGCAGCGTGTCCCACCCTTCTCCTCAGCACCTGCCCCTCGGTTTGCAGATGAACCCACAGCTCCAGGAGTGGGAGCTGGTTTCCCCAGCCGGTTCTGGAGCTGGTGAGATGTCATGGCATGTCCGTGAGACACTGATTTCCCTTGGGCACTGCTGGGCTTGGGTCTCCAGCTCTGTCTGAGCCAGGCAGCAGAAAGGGAGCATGGCTTGTGGTGGCACAAGCAGGGATCTGATTTGAAGGGGGGGCTGGAGCCACACATATGGCAGCTCCAGATACATGAATCCCTGAATTAGGAATGAACCCACAAATGTAAACCAGGGAAGGATTTAATTTTTTGTTGGCTTTTTTTTGTTTGGTTGGTTGGTTGGTTTTTTTGTTATCTGATATGACCTACATTTCACAGCTTAATGCTGCAGTAATTTCTGCATTAAGCATATGGGAATGTACTTGTTTGGATGTTTTATATTTAATTTTAACATAATTTCATTTGTTGATTTTCTGATTTTCCCTGAAATTGCACCAAAGCAATTAACATCTAGTGGAAGGTGTCCCTGCCATGGCAGGGGGTGGAATGAGATGAGCTTTAAGGTCCCTTCCAATCGAAACTATTTATGATTCTATGATCTCTTCCTGAATAGAGCTTAAATTACAGCAGTGGGAAATCCATAAGGAATGGGAAAGATAAAAGTCATGGTCTGATGGCAGTGACCTCCCCATCACCCCAACATCCATGGGGTGAGGGGACACCCCAACACCTCCAGCTTGTAAACACTTAGCAAAGGAAGTTCTGATGTCCCTGTGCTGTAAATGTCCCTTTTCCCACAGTTGGCCTGGTTCGTGCCAGGAGGACCCAGCAGAGACACTTTTCCCTCTCCCACATCACCCAGTTTAGGTCCTTCCACCCTCTGTGCCAGCCCAAGGCTCAAACCCTTCCAGCCCTTGCCTTGGGGAGGGAGGGTTTGCATTTATTCTGTCTGTCAGGGAGCTGTCAGAGCCAGCACAGCTGCCCCAGCCCCCTCCCGTGCAGGGATCAGAGCCAGCAGCATCTCTGCAGCTCTCCCGGTGCCAAGAGAGGCTGAGCCGTCCCTCAGCTGCTGCTGATGGAGCCAGAGCCGGCAGGAAGCACCCCCCGTGCCACCCACACGGTGTCTGGCCCTAATTCCTTTGGACAGCTTTCCTGCAGGCTCTGGGTCAGGGACACCGAGGAGAGGCTCCGTGCCTTGGCTGACGGCACATCCCTGGTGTGCAGCGAGGGAGGAGCCCCGAGTGCCCAGGGACTGGCCTGGGATGGACCCCTCGGTTCCCTGCAGGGCACAGTGCTCCCCAGGGATGGATCCCTCATTCCCTGCAGGGCACAGTGCTCCCCAGGGATGGACCCCTCAGTCCCTGCAGGGCACAGCGCTCCCCAGGGATGGCCTCCATTCCCTGCAGGGCACAGTGCTCCCCAGGGATGGACTCCATTCCCTGCAGGGCACAGTGCTCCCCAGGGATGGACTCCATTCCCTGCAGGGCACAGTGCTCCCCAGGGATGGACCCCTGAGTCCCTGCACCTGCAGGACAGCAGTGCTCCTTAAGGAGCAAACTAGCTGGCAGGCAGGCACTGAACTATCCCTGTGCTTATCCCTGGTTTCCATGCTCACTGTATCTTTTCTCTTTATTTTTATTTTGCACGGCTTCCCACTGCCAGAGGGCAGGGCTGGAAGGGATATTGGGAATTAGGAATTGTTCCCTGGCAGGGTGGGCAGGCCCTGGCACAGGGTGGAATTCCCAGAGCAGCTGTGGCTGCCCCTGGACCCCTGGCAGTGCCCAAGGCCAGGCTGGACTCTTGCTCCATCCTGTCCCTGGAGCAGCCTGGGACAGTGGAAGGTGTCCCTGCCCGTAGCAGGGTGGGACAAGCTTTAATGTCCCTTCTCGCTCAGACCATTCTGGAATTCTGTTGTTCTGTGATTTCCCTCACCTCCAGTGCCTTGACCAGCAGCAGGATCAATTGCAGCAGGTAAGAAAGACAAAGCTGGTTGATGAGGGCCGTTCCCTTTTGTCGCTGGGAAATTCCAGTTGCCACGGATTAGGCACAGTGGTTTAGGCGCAGGGCTGGCAGGCACCGAGCTCTCCTGGCTGCTGTGGGCATTTCAGTCCCTCAGCTTCCCCTGCCCTGTATTTCAGGGCTGTGTGTGGGAGTGCCCTCTGTGCCCTTCACCTTTCCCCCTGCAGTGGCCAGCTCAGCCCGGCGTGTGCCCTGGTCCCTGGGGACACCCTCGGACACCCGAATGCCGCCCCAGGGGCACAGAGCGGCAGTGCCGGCTGTGCAGAAGGGACGGGTCCGGCTCAGGCATGGATTGTCTCACCTGCGCCGCTCCTCTGAAGTGAGCAGCAGCTCTGGGAGCTGTGTCTGCTCTGCAGCCAGCGACAGCGCTTGGTGCGAGCGGGATAAATCACTGCTGCGCTGAGGGCGATCAAAGAGAAAAGGCGGCGATCTCCCGGCACTCCCAGGGGTGTTCTTATTGAGGCTGAGATACAGAATCCAGGGCTGTGCGGGAAACAGCAAACCCCTGCGAGCCGCGGCTGTCGCGCCCTCCCGGCCGCAGCGGGGTCCGGGTCCTGTCCCCATCCCCTGCCCCCTGTGCTCCGGCACCGGTGGCAGCAGCGGGCACGGCTGTCCCAGGCCAGAGTCCCAGTGTCCCAGTGTCCCAGTGTCCCCGGCCGTGTCCTGCTCCCGAGGCGTTCCTGGCACTGGTGCACAGCTCCCGTCCCACCCGGCTCCGTGCTGGCACTGCCCAGCAGCCCCGATTCCAGCCGCATTCCAGAATCCCAGCATTTGGATGCTTCCCTGCTTCATGCATCTGCAGCTCGATACCCTGGAAATGACACCAAATCCTTGGCAATGTTAAAAATACACATTTATTACTCCACATGTGCAATGGCTTCTGACGGTATCTGCAAAAACACAACCTTGTCATAACTTAAATACTCTGTGATGTGGTAAAATTGTCATGCAAGAAAATTACGGGAATGTATTAACAGAAAATACAAAGATATATTTACATATATCTGCACTGAAATAATTGTTAAAAATACCCTCCCAAGGCAGCGGGATTTCAGCACTCTCCAGGGTCAAGTCCATATTACTGGTATTTCTGCTATTGTTTTATTACTCTTAAACTCTTTTTGGCAAGCTCTGGAGCAATAGAGAATTGGCAACAGAAGAAACATCAGGACCTGACCTGGCATTTGTCTTCTGCACAAAATTCCCAGTGAAGGCTGTGGAATTCAATGCAAACACTTAAAAATATGCAACTTTGCAAAACTTTGTAACACAACAGAGATAAGAAAACAATCTCATGGCAAGTGATTAAAGGAGAATAATTTATAGGTGCTGTAGACTTTTCACAGCAGATAATGGCACACGCTGTATAAATCTGTCATACAAAAAAATACAGGTATTTAAATATTTATGTACAGAAAATTCCTGTGTTCTGGCTGTAGTGGAGGTGTAGCCCAGAGCTGTTAGTGACACCTTCCAAGCTGGGATGTAGGACCAGGGCTCTGTCACGCCTTCACTGTGAGGTTTGCTCAGCAGCAGCAGCCAGGGCTCAGCCAGAACAACGGCACCAGCACGGGCACCACGCAGAGCCCAGTCCCCATCCCCAGCCCAGCCCAGGACAGGGACAGGGACAGGGAACACCCACGGGAATGGCACAGGGAGGAGAGAGGACCAAACCCCCAGGACTCCACTGTGGAAGGGGTGAGCCGGACAGGGGACACTCTGGCAGGAGCCACAAAGATGTGTAGGGCCAACAGGACTGAGCTGGGCTCAGCTGGCACTGGCTTGTGACAGGGACATGGCAATGGGGACACAAGAGGGGCCCAGAGTGGGGCACAGGGAGAGGCCCCAGAGCACTGAAACCCTCCACAGAGGTTCTGACAGTGAGAATAACACGGAGCTGTTCCCTGTCACTTGTCCCTTTTCCTATTGGTCTTTTCATGCCACTTCTGCTCCAGGCACTGGGTGCAAACAGGTGCCAATGAAACCCTGTCTCCGGCAGGCTCTGCTGAGGTTAGGCCCAAATATCATTTAAGACCAAAACCAAGCCCTTCAGTGATGTGTCCACAGTGTCTCTCCCACTCAGCACAGTGACCCCACAGCTGTGTCCTGGTGCTGCTCCCAGGGATTCGGGTTTAACAGTGTGCCAGCACATCCCTGGAGATGCACTGCTGGATTCCAGGGGCCCACCCAGATTTCCCATTCTCTGGCATCTCCCCAGAAGCTCTCCTGGTTTCTGCCAGGTGCTGCTGAGCTGTTTTGCACAATGCACTGGAGAAGAGGGATGCTGCAAGGGGAACAGGTGACTGACAGAGAGAGGGTTTGGGCTGAGAAACCTCAGTGTCAGAAGCAAGGCAGCTCCTCCCCACACACACCAACCCCACTGCAGGGCCCACTTGTCTCTTGTCCTAAGGAAAGCGAGGGAAACATCAATTACACACGTCCTGTAACTGCCAGCACCTCTCCTGGCCTGAGAGCTTCTGGCTGAATAGGATGTATCTTCATCACCCAGCTATGGGATGGTTTGGTCAAAAAAACAGTGACGCTCCTCGTCATTCCGATAGTCCAAAATTTTGCCATTATTTACAGGAAGTTGCTAAATAGTGCAATGGAATTCAGTGTAAAACCCTACCCACACCACTGGAGTAAATCACCTGTAATTCATAACTCCTGAATAAATACATGGTTTGAGCCTCATCTGCTGTGCCAGGGTAGAGCTGGTGCTCCAGCTCAGAGGTGTGGGATGGAGAGGCAAGGTGAGCACAGAGCCCTGGGGAGAGGACCAGGCTGCCTGTGTGGAGAGCAGGGGCTGCTCAGCACAGCAAAGGGGACCACCTGCTCACAAAGGTGAGCTCTGACAGGTGAGAGAAGGGAATTAGGTCTCCCTGGTACCCAGTAGTGAGATTGGGAATTACTGAGGGCAGAGAGGGCAGGTTGGACCCATGGCTGACAACAGGGACCCCAGGCCTGACAGCATCTCCTGGCTCTGCCCTGAAAATAACCATGCAACTGGACCCAGAGCTTCGGCTCCCCTCCTCCTGCACACCCTAAAGACTTCCATGAAAACGTGTCTCTGCACAAGTGCAGCCACACACTGATTCCCACATAAAACTGTGGGAGATACGCCGTGTCCTTGCTTGTGTAAGATCCTTTCATACCATTCCGCCTTTCTGGTTTATTCATGGAAACAAAAACCACAACAAAACTGGTCCTGACAGAACCCAGTCTGTTAGCAGCATCTCCCATCCCTTTGTGCATTAGGAATACCCAGTCAGGATGCAAACACTGCAGCCTCCTCGTGCCTGGCAGCATCAGCTGCTGAGGGTTTGGTGGTGACTGTGGTCCCACCACGCCCCTGGGGCACCAGAGCAGCCATGTGGCACTGCAGGGCTGGGTTCAGCCACAGTAACCAAAATCACTCTGCAGCAGGTTAAACAACTAATACAGTGAAGGCCCCTGCACCAAGAAAGGCAACATCCACAGCGGGAGCGCGGGAAGATTTCCCATCTTACTTAGAAGTTAAGACAGGTATTGACGAATTATATACAGTACTTGTACTTTACACTGAAAATAAAGTAAATCGAAGGGTGAAATATGATATTCCTGTCTTTCATAAGCAAGCAGCCTTGCAAGGCCACCCACTCTGCCTCCAACAAAACCTCAGCCTGTGATAAACTGTGTCCTCCAAATTTGGGCACATGGAGCCAGACCTTCCAACCCATCCCACAGCTCCTCACTGCCTGCAGCAGCCACGCCGAGGAAGAAAACATTTTCAATGCATTCTGCATCTCAAATACATACTGAACCATTACCCAGCCCCTGAAGGATCCATGGAGTGCACAGAAAATATTTATTTGCTTTGAATGGGGACAGGAATTGACAGGTGACACAAGGACAAGGAGGTGCCTGGGACATCCTTGTGCTGCAGAACCCAAGCAGTGGGAGGCTCCCAGGAGCTGGTGCCAGAGAGCCCCGGGGCTGCTCTGGTTTGCACAGGGATTGCCCACCCCCAGAGCAGCATTCGGCACAGGGAATGCCAAAGTCAAGCTCACACCACCTCTTTGGCCTTCCTCCCTGCTCCTTGTCTCTGCCCGTGGGACCCAAGGACATGGCTTCATTCCCTATCCTCTCACTGCATTAAAAGCGTGTAGATCAGCAACCTGGCATTAAAACAGAAAGACGAAGTAAGTTGATCTCCTCCCCGATAAGTTGCATAGGCCGTATCTTCCCCTGACAGGCAGCCGTGGTGCTGGGCTGGCGATCCAGGGCCTGGGGAACTCTGGGATCCAGTGCTGTGGAACTGTGGCTGGCTCAGCTCTCAGGGGAGCTGGGCTGGGATCCAGGGCCCAGGGCAGTCCATTGGAACTGTGGCTGGGATCCAGGGCCCGGGCAGTCCTGTGGAACTGTGGCTGGGATCCAGGGCCCGGGCAGTCCTGTGGAACTGTGGCTGGGATCCAGGGCCCGGGCAGTCCTGTGGAACTGTGGCTGGCTCAGCTCTCAGGGGAGCTGGGCTGGGATTCGGGGCCCAGGGCAGTCCTGTGGAACTGTGGCTGGCTCAGCTCTCGGAGGAGCTGGGCTGGGATCCAGGGCCCAGGCAGGGCTGTGGAACTGTGGCTGGGATCCGGGGCCCAGGGCGGTCCTGTGGAACTGTGGCTGGCTCAGCTCTCGGAGGAGCTGCCGGTGCTGTCCTGCGGCAGCGGGCGGGCTCCGGGCTCGGGTGCTCAGCGCACCTGAGGGCAGGTGAGGACGGGCGGCCTGGCCCCGGCCTAGCTGCTGCCTGAGGAGCACACGGAGCTGCACATGTGCAGGGGCTCGGCCTCGGGCTCGGCCTCCGCCTCCTCGGTGGTCTCGGAGGCAGACACGGACTCGCTGGGCTGCTCTTGGCTCTTCTTTAGCCTGTGGGAGGGGAGGAAGCAGGAGTTACAGAGCCGAGCCCCAGGCACACGCCAGCAGTGGGCAGGGGTCGGAGCTCAGAGCCCCGGGGCCCGCTCACTGCTCGAGAGGCGCCCACGGCAGAGCCACGGAGAGCGAGGAGCCCTCCCAGAGCTCGTGACAAAGGGGCCACAACAGAGCCCAGCCTGTCAGCAAACCACACTGACCCGCCCTGAAATGCCCCAAAACAGCCTGCGAGGCTTCAGCTCACCCAGACCTGGGCCAGGAGCACCCACAGCACAGCCAGGCTCCTTCCTCACGCTCTGCTTATGGCCCAACTGCCCCAACCCTGGGGAAGCAGTGGCTTTAATCCAGCACTTTCACTGCCTGCTTATTCCCACCAGGGATTTTTCCAACCTTAACCATCCTACGAATCTATTCTATGTGTTAAAGATCACAATCATTGAGTCCAACCTCCCTCACCTTCATTTCCCAAAGCATCATCTGCTAAAGGCAGGAAGGCTGAGGAGGTGCCACGGGGGAACAGAGGCAGTGTCACACACACATGTTAAAACCCAGTAGTCTCTCTACAGCATATTTTATTTAATGGCAGTTAATAATCCCTGATCTTGCCTCCCTTTGTGGCCAGCACCATTTTTCATACACAGGCAGCACCTGAGCTCCTCTGCTGACACCAGTCACCTGGGGCTAAGCCGGTAGCAAGGTGCTCCTGGCTGTCAGGCACCGGCACTGATTCCTAAGGCAAGTCAGAAAAAGGAGTATTTTTCCCTAAAAAAAGCAGCCCACACACTCACTTCTCTCTGTTGAAGATGACAAAGTCCTGCTGGATAGCTTCAAGGCATTCCTGGAGATAGTCATTTTCCTGTTGAAGAGAAACAAAACATGCATAAGCAGCCCCATTTGCATCTCATTGCTGGCTGCAGCCCCCAGCACTCCCAGCTGCGTGCAGGAGCCTCCAGCTGTGTGCAGGAGCCCCCACTCCCCTGAAGCTCAGCCCAACAGCTGGAGGCAGCAGGGCTGGCTGCCATGGGGCTTTCACCAGGGGCTGGTGCCATCCACGGCTGCAGTTTTCCACAAAACACAGATCACACTGTTGCTGACATAAACATAACGTGTTTCTCCGTGTATCCTGCATTTTGGGAGTGCTGTCAGCCCAGAGGAAGCTCAGGCAGTGTGGGGAGAGCCCAGCACACAGCCCAGGTGTGGGACTCCTGCAGAGGCACACAGCGACCTGCCCTGTGCCAGGCTGGGCTGTGCAGGGACAGAGGCTGAACACCCTGGGCTGCCCAGACCTCTGCTGCTCCTTCCACTTCCCAAAGTGCCCATTACTGTGAAAGTTTGGTCAAACTTCCATAAAAGGAATACGTGGTTGTTAAAACAACTCCAATGGGCAAATGTTGTCATCAAAATAAACTCGTGGCTCCTGCAGTGTGGCAGTAACAGCTGCAATACCCGCCCAAATCCAGCCTTTGCCCAGCTGCACGCTACCCCAGGGAGCACATACAGACTGGGAGCTGTCTTTGCTGTTATCCCTTGACTTGTTCTTTGCGAGCCTCTTCTTCTTCTTGTGCAGGGGCCTTGACTCCAGAATCATCTCCTCCAGCTCGAAGGTGGGGTCGCAGTGCAGGCGGCCCTTCTGCCAGGACACAGACAGTCAGGCACAGCAGAGACTCAGGAACCACCTCCCCTCAGAAAACCCCTGCCCTCGCAGCGGTTCCTCAGTGTGAGGAGCGGGCCCTGCTGGGATGGGGATGGGGACAGGGCCGCTCCCACTCACGTTGGGGACGAAGCCCGGCTCCACGCGCTTCTCGCACACGTCGCTCCACACCACGCCCGAGAGCTGAGCCGAGGCCTGGATGTGGGCCAGGCAGGAGAAGCGATGCTCGGGGTTCACTGTCAGCAGCTGGGAGGGATAAACATTGCTGATAAAGCACTGGAGAGAAGAGCACTCCTGCCAGAGGAGGAAGACAAGGCAGGCAGCAGCAGCCTGCCCAGGCCAGCCGTGCCAAGGAGCCTTTATGCTGGGGCAAACAGGTAACTTAGTGCAGGAAAACACCTGAGAAAATGTTCTGCAGGTAGCCCAGTGCTCGGGGGGACACGGGGGTCCCCTCCTGGCTGAGGAGGCTGCTGGCACAGTCCTGGTAGAGGCTGGGTTCCCTGGCAGCCCGGCTGCCCAGCAGATGGCAATGCCGACCTGCCGAATGCACCGCAGCCTCTGCCAGCAGCTCCTCATTAAACTGAATCTAATTATGCAAATTGCCCACCCGGCATTAACTCATATCAGAGGCACTTATTTGCTGCCGGCACCGGCTGTATCTCCCCTACAGCAAACTCACCAGCTACTTTCCAGAGTTCTCAAACAAGCCAGACAACACATCCCAGCTTCCTCCAGCAGCCACAGCTGCTCTGGGCACCTGTGCCAGCCCCTGCCCACCCTGCCAGGGAACAATTCCCAATTCCCAATATCCCATCCAGCCCTGCCCTCTGGCACTGGGAGCCATTCCCTGTGTCCTGTCCCTCCATCCCTTGTCCCCAGTCCCTCTCCAGCTCTCCTGGAGCCCCTTTAGGCCCTGCAAGGGGCTCTGAGCTCTCCCTGGAGCCTTCTCTTCTCAAGGCTTAACATCCCTAACACTCTCAGCCTGTCTTTTGTATATTATTATTATTACTTCTATTATTCACAGTTTATTAATATGCTGATAATTTTCCATCTGGTCCTGCCTGCACAGTAGCTGCCATCCAGCCCAAGCCCACCCCAGGAGGAGAATCCACCCAAGGATTCACCCAGCTCTGCCCCCCGGGGCCGCTCACCTTGCGCAGCAGCGCGACCATCTCCTTGGACCAGGCTGAGGAGTACTGGACGCTGACGGTGCTGAAGAGCTGCACCAGGGACTCCACGGGGTTGTTGGAGTGGATGTCGTACGGCCTCTGGGGACAAGAGCACAGAGGTCAGGAGTGGCCTCTCCCCGGGCCACCAGAGCACGCAGCGCGCGGGCCGGACGCCGGAGCCCTACCCAGCCCCGCAGCAGCTCGTAGGCCATGATTCCCAGAGACCACCAGTCCACCTCGAAGGAATAGCCCGTTCCGCCGCTCAGGAAGGAGTGGAAGATCTCCGGGGCTGAGCAGAAAGGCAGAACATGCGACAGGTTATCGGCTGTTCTCCACTCCAGCATCTCATGTAAGCCAGCACACCACGCTCACGGTGATTGTGCTGCACGGCTGCCCGAGGGCAGCTGCGTGAGGCAGGGCAGCAGCAGCGAGTGCCTGCCCTCACTGGGGCCTGGCATGTCAGCTACCCGCAGGGACAGCCCTCCCAGCACAGCACAGCTCACCCACGGGGCCTGGGAGACACCAAATCAAGGCTGGAGCCAGAGGGGGAGAGCAGAGGGGATGGGGAGCGCAGGAGGATGGGATGAGGAGGGGAGGGCAGGGCGGGATGGAGGGGACTGGGCAAGATGTAATGAGGGCAGGACAGGACAGGATGGGATGGGGTGACATGCCAGCCCCGATGCCTTCACACTGGGAGTTCCCCTTCTCAATCAATCAGGCTCTGCTGAACCACTTGGGCACGAGCAGCAATGTCCTGAATGAGCTGGAGGGCCCTGCCCAGCCTGGCCCACCGGGCAGCGTGTGCTGAGCACTCACAACGTGACAGGCACCAGAGCAGAGACTCTTTCTTACCCATGTACGGCTTTGTCCCAGCCAGTGCTGTTGCTCTTTCACCATCCCTAATGATTGTTGCAATATTAAAATCTGTTAAATGGGCATGACCTTAAATAAAGACACATTTTAAGAAGGAATTAATGGCAGTGCAGTGGCAATGCAGAGTCAGAACACATTTGTTTCATAAGCTTCTGCCCCTCAGACAGGGTACCACAGACACGGGCAGGTCAGGGTCAGATCCCACAGAATGGCCACAAGAGACCCCAAAGGTTTCTCAGGATTTGGGCTGGCCAGGTGATTAAAGGGTAGGAAGCTTCAGGTCTTGATTTTAAATCACCCTTGGAGCTAGCCAGTAACCCCCAGCAGCTTCAGCACTGGCCAAATTGCTCTGGCCAGAAGCTACAGGAGTGAAAAAGACACCAGGGAAACACTATCATAGAACCACAGAATGTTTAGGTTGGAAGGGACGTAAAGATCACCTCGTTCCAAGCTCCTGCCATGGAGCTTCCCCTAGACGTGGGTGTTCCAAGCCACTGAAGCCACTGAACTGCAGTGACTCCAATTCCCCAGGGCTGGGGTCGGGCTGCCACTCCGTGCTGAGCACAGCACACTGGACAGGCCAGCTGGGTGACCCTCCCCACATTAAACAGCACAGGGATGTTCAGCCAAACACGACCCAGTAAAAGCAGAGCAGCTTTTCCCACGCTTTCCCCAGGTAAAGAGATACCCAGTACCCAGGACTATAAAGAATCTGTCCCTGCAATGAATGAGGGAGCACACAAAGAGGAGCAGAGTGATCCTACCTTGTTCATCAAGGAGGATGTTGTCTGGTTTTACATCTCTGGGAAAAGAAGGAAGATTACAGCAGATGGAATCTCAGTCAGATCAGGGATGAGACTCAATGACAAAAATCCTGCAATTGCTTATCTATCAAAAATTAGGAACAAATAAAACAAAAAATATTCTAACGTGAGGCAAGCCCTGTTATGATGGAGTAGAAATAGGCTTTTCCTGGGCAACTCGGTGAAAAACTGGAAGCATTAGACTTGCTCAGGCCTCATTCCCAAGGAAAAGGAGTAACAATACTGAGGATACTTATGTGAAGCCCTGGCTGGCTTTAACACTGCCCTGGAATGTTCGGCCCCCCAGCGAAGCATCAGACTCTCTCTGAGGGGTGGGGCAGCCCCAGCAGCCAGAGGGTGGCCAGGAGCAGCAGGGATACCACGAGCCACGCCGGGGCCAGCAGGGCAGGTCCCAGCAGAGCCTGGAGTTACCTGTGGATGATGTGCTGGCTCCGCAGGTAGTCGAGGGCCAGCGCCATCTCACAGATGTACAGCTTGACTGTCTCCTCAGTGAACTGAACGTTCTGCTGCAGGTGATAGCGCAGGTCACCCCCCAGGAGCAGGTCCACCACCATGAACATGTCCTCCTCATCCTGGAAGGAATACCTGCGGCATGGGGAGCGGCTGAGCCTCGGGGGCCAGACCCAGCCAGGCTTTGCCCCTCTCCTCATCCCACAGCTCCTGGGAGAGCTGCACATGGCCCCACTGTGGGCACAGAATCCCAGAATCGTTTGTGCTGGAAAAGCTCTCTCAGACCATTCAGTCCAACCATTCCCAGCACTGCCCAGGCCACCACTGCCCCATGTCCCCAGCTGCCACAACCACATGGCTTTTAAATCCCCCCAGGGATGGGGATTCCAGCCCTGCCCTGGGCAGCTGTGCCAGGCCTGGGCAGCCCTTTTGGATAGAAAATTTTCCCAAATATCCACCCTGAGCTCCCGTGGCCAGCCTGAGGCCGTTCCCTCTCCTCCTGTCCCTGTTCCTGGGAGCAGAGCCCGACCCCCCCGGCTGTCCCCTCCTGGCAGGAGCTGTGCAGAGCCACAAGGGCCCCCTGAGCCTCCTTTGCTCCAGGTGAGCCCCCTCAGCTCCCTCAGGGATTCTCCAGCCCCTTCCCAGCTCCCTCAGGGATTCTCCAGCCCCTTCCCAGCTCACTCAGCCCCTCCTGGGGCTCCAGACCCTTCCCAGCTCCGTTCTCTGCCCTGGACATGCTCCAGCCCCTCAAGGTCCTTGCAGTGATGGGCCCCAAACTGAAGAGGCAGCTTTGCTGCTTGCACCTTTGCAATCAAGCAAGTCCAGCTCAAGATGCTCGCTTGTTTTTTAAATAAATTCCTACACTAGGGAGTGCTTCCCTGGAAGACATAAATACCCCAGGTAATGTCCCCTTGTTTACCCCACCACTGTCCCTGAGCAGCTGTGCCATGTCAGCCCACCAGCACAGAGCTCAGGCTCTGCCAGCCAGACACTTCAGAGAAACTTCATATTTTCAACTGCAAACAATCTCATAAAACCTACTTAAAATACCTCAGCCTATCTTGAAGATGAATTGGAAAACACAACTGCTAATTTAACCAGATAAACCAGAAAAAGAGATTTATATTTACTGTGGAGTAAACCGCCTCTCTAAATGTGCCGTGGGTCCCACGGGAGACTGACAGCAGTGGGGATACACCACAACAACGCTCATTGTTATATTTGGTGACTGCAGTTCCAAGGAAGAAGCATGTGGGATTGTATAATACTTATGAATCACTCACTTCTGCTCCCATCTGAAATGTAGGTTTATTCTAAAACTAAGAGCCGAAAGGGTTTGCTACGAGAGCAAGTTCTATCCAGAATTTCACTGCTTGTCGGGAAAAACATTTGCAATAGCTAAGAAACTGAAAAATATCAATATTAACTCAATTGGCTATTCTGGAGCAATGGATCAACAAAACAAATGTGACACATCACCCACTTCCATCCCTTTGGGTAGAAAACCTGCTCAGACTGTAGAAGTGTCCCCCTCCCTGCCAGCCTGGCTCACATCCAGCACTGCTGGAGTGGGAGGGGACCAAGAAAGGACAGCTCACCTGGAGCAGGGGGTCCCCAGGCCTCTGCCTAGGGCTCACCCCAAACCAGCCAACTACACCAGGATATAACCCTCGAGTTTCTAAAACTGTAAATTAGTTTTTCCTGCAATACTTGGTAATTATGTGTCTGAGCTCCAAAGGAATGTGTTTTATTTGGCCTGTGAGCATGATGCAAAGCACACTGAGGGATGCTGGTGGGCTGAGGGGTCGATGTGGTTGTAGGGCAGGTGAGATAGGCTTTGGTACTGGCACTGCCTAGACAGGGTACATTTCACAGGCATTGCCAGCTCAAGCCATTTGTTAGATTTCAACCTGATTTTAAGAGTGTTTTTTAAAATTAGCCCCTAAAACATTACTCAGTAATGAGCCTATTTCTGCAATGCACACACAGTATCATTACTGAGCAACTTGAAATGTCACTGTTTGTAGTGATCTGCTGCTGAAGAGGTTAGGAGAGCCCCTGGAATGCCCAGGTGTGGGAGGGAATGCTGACCAGAGGTTCACCAGGAACACGTGCTCGATCTCCTGCAGGATCTCCAGCTCCCGGAACACGTTGCGCACCTCGTCCCTCTCGATGCACTGCTGCTTGTTCATGTACTTCATGGCGTACATCTTCTCCGTGTCCCTCTTCTGCACGATGCACACCTGGGCGGGGACAGACAGGAGTCAGGAGCCCGTCCCACATCCTCATCTGCTGCTCTGGGAGCCAGACCCACTCTGCTCACACCTCAGCCCCCTCAAACATCCCTGCTCCGCAGGCTGGGGCTGCAGCACCCCTGGGGAGCGCACGGGCTCTGCTCCAGCCCACTGGCCATCGGTAGTTCCAGCTGCCTCCAGGGCACGGTGGCTGCTCCAGAGAGCTTGCCAAGGGGCCAGCTTTTCCAGCTGCTGTGTGTGGGAGCTGTGCCACAGACCCTTGGGCTCCTGTCCCTGGATGGAAACCGGCCTTGGACAGCCACAGGGGACCCTGCCAGCCTTGCCTCCCTCCCCGCTGCTCGCAGCCGCTGCTGCCCGGCTCCGCAGCGTGGGGCTGGCCTGACCCGCACATCGCTGCGCTCTGCAACGGGAAAAGAATCCCTTTGGGGCAGCAGAGAGCGACTGAAATGCAAATCTGGTACAACAACAAAGACCTGGCCCGGAGGGATACCCTGGGACTGTCCCCGGAGCCTCGCTGTGCCGCGGGCACGGAACCCGCGGGACCGGCACGGAACCCATCGGGATTGGACGGAACCCACCGGGCTGTCACGGAACCCTCGGGGCTGGCACGGAACCCATCGGGCCGGCACGGAACCTCCAGGGTTGGCACGGAACCCACCGGGCTGGCACGGAACCCTCGGGGCTGGCACAGAACCCACCGGGCGGGCACGGAACCCATCGGGCCGGCACGGAACCTCCAGGGCTGGCACGGAACCTGCCGGGCTGTCACGGAACCCACCGGGCGGGCACGGAACCCATCGGGCCGGCGCAGAACCTCCAGGACTGGCACGGAACCCGCCGGGCTGTCACGGAACCCACCGGGCTGGCACGGAACCCGCGGGACGGGCACGGAACCCACCGGGATTGGACGGAACCCATCGGGCTGGCCCTGCGTGCCCCCCTCAGCCCCGCTAATGACACCTTCATTGCCAAGGTGGCTGCCTGTGAAAGACCTAATTAGCAATCACGGTAACCATTTTTAAATGAATAATGGCACGTCTACATCTGCTATAATTATGGCTGCCCTGTGTTAATTATCAGCCGTGGCGGTAATTAGGGTGAGCTGGGTGCGTCCCCTGGGCAGCGCGGCCGGGGCGGCTCCAGGCAGGGCCGGTCCCGCTCGCACCAGGGGGAACAAGGACAGCGAATTTCTGTGGGTGGCAGGAGCCGACACAGGTGGGAGCCGCCAACACCGGCGGCTCTAAACGCTGCGTTAATAACCATGTGCAAGCGCTAATGGTGCTCGGTGTAATATCATCGAGGACACGCTGCCGCAAGGAGGTGACAAAATAATGCGTGGTTATCGTTAGCCTGATAAACCCCCAATTAGCGATGCACGGGAATTACCGGGAGTGCTTTCCGCCGTCCTTACAACCACGGTGAGAGCTGAAAACCAGCTGTTGCCATAACTCTGCACTCCTCAGAGCTCACGTTAAGGGCACTTCGTGGGCAGAGTGACCGGAGCTGTTTCCCTGCGTCTGGACCCCTCCTGTGCCCATGGGGAGCAGAGTCCAACTCCAGCTGCCAGGGACCGTTCCAGGCACAAAACATAAGGGAAAACCTTCTTCATGCAAAGTTAATAATAATAATAATAATAAACGACCTACCACAATGCACACCACCAGCAGGATCCAGCCCCTTCCTAGAGCAGGCTGAATTGGTTGCACGTTTAATAAACCAGGCAAAAATAACTTTATATTTTATAAATTCTTTGAGCAGCAAAGCCCTAACAATTTTCCTTTAAAACATGATCATTTCAGTAGAGCTGCTCTGAAAACAATCCTCTGGGTAACAGCCATCAAGGCACTAAGCAACATTCTCTCCTGATGTCAGTTTATTCCACATTATTGCTGGAAGCTCATTAATTTCTAGGTGCTTTATTTTTTAGGTTGTGACTTGCTGTACCTTAATGAGTATTACATGTTACTCTGTTTCTCCACAGTGAAAATGGGAGCCCAGCATAACAAATGAGAAAATGATGAAAACTTCATGTACTCTGCAATTCTGATAAACAGTTTTGTGCAATGGAACAGCATCACCTCCACACACAGCAGCACCGGTTCCGGGCGCTCTGGAAATGTTTGTTCTCTGATTTCTGGGGGAAAAGTGGATGTCCATGGAGAGGCCTCCCTGCAGCTGAGCCCGCGGCAGGAGCGGGGCTGTCCCGTGCCCGTGGGGCTGTCCCATGCCCGTGGGGCTGTCCCATGCCCGTGGGGCTGTCCCATGCCCGTGGGGCTGTCCCGTGCCAATGGAGCTGTCCCGTGCCCGTGGGGCTGTCCCATGCCCGTGGGGCTGCCCGAGGGCACCGGGAGCCCCGGACAGCTGTGTCTGCACCGCAGCACCGCCCGTACTGACCACATCCCACCGCCCGTACTGACCACATCCCACCGCCCTTGTCGGGGTCTGACTCGGATCAGACCAACACCAGGGCCGGTGCTGGTGCTGCCTGGCCTGGCTCAGCCGCTCGGTGCCCCTGTCACAGGCAGCGACCATTCCTAAGGTGCCCCTGCTTACAGAAATGCACCAACGCGTCTGTGTTCCCCCAAAACGGCAGGGACACAAGACGTATCTCTTTCTTTTTGTGCTTCTCCGTCCATGCATCTGTTCCTGGGGAAGGAATAAGCATCTATTTGGTCACAAGTCAAGAGTGCATTTTTAAAATTAATCCATTTTCAGGCAAGTCTACAATGCGGAGCACGGCAAGAAGCAGAAATGACTGTGTCCTCATTCCGCACAATGCAGCCACACAAAGGGAATGTTTGGTGGTTAAATACAGCCATTAGGAAAACGAGTGGAACGGAGCCAGCCCTGCGAGGCAGAAGGCGGGCAGCAGCTGGCAGTGGATTGCTCAAGACGCGTCGCATAAAGGCTTCCACTGAGCCCAGATAGCCGAGCGTCCGCCTGCCAGAGCGGCTGCTGCACTGCCCGTCCCGCAGGAGCCCCCAGCCACCACCCCAGCCGGGACAGGGCCAGGGGACACCGCCCGGGACCGCTTCACCCCATGGCCGAGACAGTGACACCTGCACTGACACAGTGACAACACCTGCACTGCCACAGTGAGAGCACCTGCACTGCCACAGTGAGAGCACCTGCACTGGCACAGTGACAACACCTGCACTGTCACCGTGAGAGCACCTGCACTGTCAGTGCCACTCACAGTGACACCAGCACCTGCGCTGTCACAGTGACAACACCTGCACTGTCACAGTGAGAGCACCTGCACTGTCACCGTGAGAGCACCTGCACTGTCAGTGCCACTCACAGTGACACCAGCACCTGCACTGTCACAGTGACAACACCTGCACTGTCACAGTGAGAGCACCTGCACTGTCACCGTGAGAGCACCTGCACTGTCAGTGCCACTCACAGTGACACCAGCACCTGCACTGTCACAGTGACAACACCTGCACTGTCACAGTGAGAGCACCTGCACTGTCACCGTGAGAGCACCTGCACTGTCAGTGCCACTCACAGTGACACCAGCACCTGCACTGTCACAGTGACAACACCTGCACTGTCACAGTGAGAGCACCTGCACTGTCACCGTGAGAGCACCTGCACTGTCAGTGCCACTCACAGTGACACCAGCACCTGCACTGTCACAGTGACAACACCTGCACTGTCACAGTGAGAGCACCTGCACTGTCACCGTGAGAGCACCTGCACTGTCAGTGCCACTCACAGTGACACCAGCACCTGCACTGTCACAGTGACACCAGCACCTGCACTGTCACAGTGACAGCACCTGCACTGTCACCTGTACTGTCACAGTACCCCAGCTGGCAGCTCATCTGAACCCCCACACTTCCCAGCCTGGCACACTGCCTCTGGTGGGCTCTGCCTTTTCTCCTTTAGAAATCCAATAACTTTTTGCCCTGCTGATTCTGAAGGAATTCATGGGGCTGAAATCCCCGCTCAGATGAGAGGTCACCCAATCATTTGGTAGCATGTCCTGACAGCCTTGTCACACAGGGACAGCACAGTTTTCCTGGCTCAAACAAAGCCGGTGGCTGCATTCTGGGCAGGATCATGCAGCTGGTAAATGGTGGGGATCGCTCTAGCTCGGCTGCACAAAGACATTGTTTCCTCCTGCATACGCAGAGGTCACCCAAAGTGAAGGTCCTGGTGGCCCCCTGAGGGATGTCACCGTCACGGCTGGTGACAAACCCAGAGCTGACTCAGGGCTCTGCCTTTGGGTCTGAACTGGGAGCGGTGGGTTTCCTTCTTGAATTTCTCCTTCCTTGGGTTCTGTCTGTGTAAGATGAGAGCAATGCCCTGTAATCCTCCCACACACAGACACTGCTGACTGCAGCTCGGAGCCACGGGGACATTTCAGTGTACAAGCCTGGGTTTCACCTTTTTGTTTTCACAGCAGAGTCAAGGCTTAGAGTCAGCCAACACCACACACCTACATCAAACACCTTAATCCCACCCAGTTCTGAACGTGGCCAGACACTGCTCTAGTTTGTAAAAATGCTTATTTGCAGCGGCTGCACCTTGCCCACATTTAGAGATTTCTCCTCCAGCTTCTGCTGGGTATTTATCCCTCCCTGTTTTCCCCAATATCTACAGAACTGCCATTTACCAGAAAGGCTGTAATTTGAAATGTGGAGCATTAAGTTGCCCATGGCACCAGAAGCATCAGCAGGCTTTGGGACTGCGTGGGGCAGGAAATCTCTGCTGTGGGGGAAGCAGGCAGCAGCCTCAGGAGGTGTTGGGGAAAAGGGAGATTTGCAGCCTCTGGAGCAGGGAAGAACTAAGTCTTTCATTCTGAAGGACCAGAAGCAGTGAGAAGGCACTTACCATCATGTAGAAGCAGCCCAAGATTTTTTGACTACTGATTTAATTTTTGAACACTACATTTTACTTTGGAGACAGACTGCAAGGGCAAGGGCAGGCTGGACAATTGTGTTCACTGGCTTCTGAGCTTGTTGAGCAAAGAGTAAAGCAGGTGAGTGGTGAGTTACTGCACCTGTGCACTGCTGAAAGAATTACTTCAATATTGACTTCTAACAAGTTCATCTCCTTTAGCCAAGTTCTCCTTGAATGGCTCAGCTCTCACACCAAGACATCGTTCACTTTTCGCAGGGTTTTCATCCTTTGGAAGGTGGCTGGAGGGAAATCCCTGTCACCCAGCATTCCCAGGACCCCTCTGCTTTGCTCTTGTACCAACAACTGCAGGCAGAATCTTGCCAATTATCTATTTGTAAAAAATTAAATAATTTAAACTCTCAGCTGCTATCAGGAAAGCTGCAAACAGAGATCACTCTGTTCTGGACGTGGCCACAGCTGCAGAGGACACAGAACTGCTTCCCCTGGCATTCAAACACATCTTTGTATCCATCCTGTATGATGATGGTGCTGCTGGCAATTAAAATACAACCCTTCCCTGGAAATTAGCATCTGTGTAACACTGGTAATCAAAAAGTTCATAATAATTTGTTCTACAATCCTCACAAATATTGAGGACAAAATCAGCTAATCAATTTTTTTTTAGGCATAGCCAAGAGAACAAAGCTTAAAGCTGCCTCGAAGGGGTATCTGCAGTGACATAATTCAGTGTCAGGGGCTCACTAAGCACATGAACCACGGGAACAGCTGGGTGAAGCTCTGCTGGAAGCATCTCCCACAGGTACCCCAGCAGCAGCTGCCCCTGCAAGGCTCTGGTAACACCCAGAGGGACCTGTGGCACCAAGCCCTGGCCCGGGGTGCAGCTGCACACAAACCCCAGCCCAGGGGACACCAACCTGGGAGGCTGCTGGCTGTGACAACAGCACTCCTCAGCCTTCCCACCCAGCTCACAGAAGGGTTTGGGTGGGAAGGGCCCTCAGCCCATCTGCCTCCCACTGTCCCAGGCTGCTCCAGCCCCAGTGTCCAGCCTGGCCTTGGGCACTGCCAGGGATCCAGGAGCAGCCACAGCTGTGCCAGGGCCTGCTCACCCTGCCAGGGAACAATTCCTAATTCCCAATATCCCGTCTAAATTTCTAAAGTTGCAGTGGTAGCCAAACAAGTGGGACCCTCAGGAGCCATGCTCTCAGTACAAGGTTATCAGCTCAACAAATCTGCCTTCACATCTTTAAGTGCTGATTTTGTTTTCGTTTTCAGACACCTTGCCACATTTCACTCCTTAACGTATTTTTCATGGAGCTTTACAACTTTAGTTTTTCCCTGCTGAAAAGCTGTGCTTTTCCACAAGATTGATGGACTCGTTTGTCAGAACACCATAAATCATTAAAATCTCTTTTATGCAGCACTTCTGTTTGCTGCAGCCAAGTAGTAACAGCAGCTGATGAAACTTTTATTCACAGCAAGCCTGTTGGTGTTTCCAGGTCGTGTCAACACTTCCATAAAAAATCTCTTTCTCAGTTGCTTATGCTAGAGCCAAAAAAGTCTTCTGACCCAAAGTAACACCTGCTGTTCCCAACAACACTTCAGTGTGCTGTGTATCAGAGTATCACAGAATCCCAGACTGGTTTGGGTTGGGAGTGACCCTAAACATCCAGTTCCACCCCCCTGCCATGGCAGGGACACCTCTCACTGTCCCAGGCTGCTCCAGCCCCAGTGTCCAGCCTGGCCTTGGGCACTGCCAGGGATCCAGGGGCAGCCACCGCTGCTCTGGGCAATCTCAGTGGCTTCCATCTGGAGTCCTAAGAACGTGTCCCTGTGCTTCTGTGCAGGTCCACAGCCCTTCCTGAGGCTCAGCAGACCCCTGGGCTCTGTACACCCTCTGGGTGTGCCCACACTGTGTGTGCTGCCAAAGGAAACCACGTGTGCAGGGGCAGCTGGAGTGGCTCAAAACACAGGCAGAGCTAAGCTTGTCCATGTTTTTTGGGTTTTGATTTTTTTTCCAGAATGAGCCTTATTCTGTCTCGCTCACATAAATGGGACAACCAGCAGACTGAAACTATGTCAGGAAAACTCTCCTCATTGGTACTCTGCAAACAGGGCTGGGGCCTTCCAGTGGGTGTCTATCAGGAAACATTTCCTCATTTCCCTGCAAGAAATCAGGGAAGGGGGCTGCAGAATGTTATCTACAGGGTCTGAATCCTGTGATTTAATGCAATTGAAGGTGGTTCAGAGTAAGCATTTCCCTTTAATGTCACGCCGATAAAATAAGGTCCCATCAGACATTAAGCAGATGTTTCTGTAATTGAGTTTGGATATGGGGGATTATTTGACTTGGAGCTCCAAAACACGTGTAGATTTCTTTTCCTCAGGAGAGACACTAATCCAAGTAAACAAGGAGAAACTGAAGAAGTGACAGCAGAGAACCCTGAAGAACAAAAAGGAAAGAGGAGTGCTTTTCTTTGCTTTTCCTTGTCCTGCTCTCCACCTCTCCCCCTGCACGCCGGCTCAGCGGCCTCATCACCAGCCAGGCACCCCTAACCTGGCGTCTCCACTCAGTGTTCAAAGACAAATGTGGCCCTTTGGGACCCCTTTGGCCACAGCCCTGAGCACATCTCTGGGGGGCACAATGTGATTTAGTGCCCTGCAGCCCCTGGGGAGGCTCCGGAGGGGAGGGGGCTGTGCTGGCACCGTGCGGAGAGCAGCGAGGAGCACAGCCCAGGAGAGGAGCTCTGAGCTGTCACACTGCCTACAGAAAGGCTGTGAGGCATCTGCATTTCTGTCTGCCTTTAATCACATGCTCAGAGATCTCTGCCGGGCTTTTCTTTTTCAATAATTAAAGCAGAATGGTGAAAACTCAGACCAACCTGCAGAGATCCCTGAAGACACTGTGACCCATCTTTCTGCCTTTTGGAGGATCCAAACCTGGATCCACCATTTCCTCCAGCTCAGCAGCACTCCATAGATCTACATGAGGACCTGGGCCCCTGTGCACAACCACAGCTAACGAGCATTGTCTGAATAAATTGTGCAATGTTTTCCTGTGGGCGACATGCATTTTGAGTTATGTCTAGTATTTGGAGCTATCTCTCCTTATGGCCATGACTACATTCTGTGATAGGCTGGTTAAAGAGGCAAATTTATTTTTTTTCTACATATTTGACAGATATTGGGAACAGAAAGAAATCTAATTACTTCCAATGAAGATTGGAGGGCCTTATTTAATCTCTGAACGTAAATTGATGTTGAAGTTCCCTGACCCCAAGGCAAGAACACTCGCTGTGCTGTTTTGAAAAGCCTCATCACTCATTGTGATCCAGCCCTGACGGGCACTGGCATGGAGACCCAAGTGGCCCCGATGTCCTCGTTTGTGCTGCTGCCACAACACGCCCCCAGGCACCAAAGCTTCCCTTCTGTGCTGAAGGAAATAAGCACAGGGCTTTCTTTTCAGCCAAGAAAGAAGGGAATACTCGTGTTTCACAGTGCAAAACCCTCAGGAGGAATCAATGCCCCTTGCAGCCAAATGTTGATTTTCCCTACCCAGCCATGGCCTCCATTGAGCTGGTGTTGCACAAAGGGATCAGCCCTGAAGGGCAGCTGTGGAGGCTGGGGGATGGAGATCCCTGCCAGAGTGAGGGCACAGGGGCTGTGGTGGGCCTGTGACAGCCCCTGCCCCTCCTGGCCGCTCTCCTTCCCCTGTCACTGCAGCCACCCCACCGGCCAAGCCCCACAGCCACTGTCACACCAGGGCTGCCTGCCCCAGGGAGCCCTCACCAGCTCCAGGAGCCTTTCTATCAAACCTACCAAACAGCACCCAATTACCTCAAGCTACCCAGACGAAGAAATGCACTTTATATTTCTCCATATTTCCAGGGATGGGACTCCTCTGCCCAGGAACACCTTGCAAACATCAGGATCACAGGATGTCTTGGGTTGGGAGTGACCCCAAATCCCACCCAGAGCCACCCAGCCATGGCAGGGACACCTCCCACTGTCCCAGGCTGCTCCAGCCCCAGTGTCCAGCCTGGCCTTGGGCACTGCCAGGGATCCAGGGGCAGCCACAGCTGCTCTGGGCAGCAATCTTACCCTGTGTGCCAAGCCCAAAGGGAGCAGCAGGGGCTAAAATTGAGTTTCAGCGCAGAGCAGAGCTGACCTGAGAGCCCGAGGAAGCAGCAGCCACGCAGAGCTCCAGAGGGGCACGCAGGGGGCACAGTCCCAGCACGGGGTGAGGGCTGGCCACAGCTCCTGCAGCCTGGCAAACTGCACTGGGATGGTGTGGGGAATCTTCAGTGGGGTGGGGTTTCAGTGCACCACTTGCTGTGCATGAGCAGACAAGTATTTCATACTGCATTGCCCTTTGTTGAGAGGAATTTTTAGCACTTACTTTTAAAAACAATTTTTAGATCAGAAGTAATAATATGGCACAACAATCTTACTGCAACTCCTCAAGAGAACGACAGGAACAGAAGGAATCTCGATGGATTTTGGACATAAATAGTAAGTAAACGGGAGGTGAGGGTGGAAAGCAGAGACACAAAAGGCTTCTGTTCAATAAACATTTCTTTTCATGCTCTTCTTTCTTTAAAAAATCTCATGGACTTACAGTCCAGAGTGTTTTCCAAAGGGAGGTAGAATCCCTGATCATACAGATAAAATATAGTCTATCCCAAATGTGATGGGTCAGTAAGAATAAAAAAAGTATTAAGAAAAAATAAGAAAAGCCAATTTGCAATTGTCAAATGATCTTGTACTTACAGTTTCATTTCAGAGAACAAAATGGCCAGTTGGTACGAAAATGGAAAGCACTAAATTTAGAATTTGTCAACAGTTTCACTCCTGATATTTTAATTCTATAGAACTATTGAAACAGATGTGATTTTGCTATGCACATTACATAAATAACGAGGTCCAGGCCTTTTCAGGAGGTGACCCTTGCTGGGTTGCACCTGAGGGCCCCTCACCCCTCACCCTGGGCTTGGCAACAGCATCGCAGATGGAAAGAGCTGGGGGAAGGAACCCAAACCCACCAAAAATCACAGCCTAACACCCATGCTGCTCACAAACATGCTCTGTATTTCCTGGCCGTTTTCTCAGGAGCCCTCTGCAGTGGCAGCCTGAGCAGCCTGACCTTTCCCTGGCCCATCCCTGCCCTGTTTCCCCAGAGCTGGGAGTGGTTCTGAGCACAGAGACACATCAACAGAGACAGAAAGAGCAGGTGCCAGGGGAATTTCCCATTCCTGTCTCTTCCTCCCCGCCAATCCATGAGTGTGGGCAGAGAAGGCAGCGTGGAGCAGGGCCAGGGCAGCGTGGAGCAGTGCAGGGCCGGGGCAGCGTGGAGCAGGGCCGGGGCAGCGTGGAGCAGGGCAGAGAAGGCAGCGTGGAGCAGGGCCGGGGCAGCGTGGAGCAGGGCCAGGGCAG
>VWZP01007206.1:163218-179221 GCA_013396995.1 Dicaeum eximium
GGCAGCGTGGAGCAGGGCCGGGGCAGCGTGGAGCAGGGCCAGGGCAGCGTGGAGCAGGGCCGGGGCAGTGTGGAGCAGGGCCAGGGCAGGGCCGGGGCAGCGTGGAGCAGGGCCAGGGCAGCGTGGAGCAGGGCCGGGGCAGTGTGGAGCAGGGCCGGGGCAGCGTGGAGCAGGGCAGAGAAGGCAGCGTGGAGCAGGGCCAGGGCAGCGTGGAGCAGGGCCGGGGCAGTGTGGAGCAGGGCCAGGGCAGGGCCAGGGCAGCGTGGAGCAGGGCAGTGCCAGGGCAGGGCCAGGGCAGCGTGGAGCAGGGCACGGCCAGGGCACAGCTCGCTGTGAGGGGAGGTCTCTGGCCCTGCAGGGCCGGGCTCCAGGCCCTGGGCCAGTGCGAGCCCACCCTGCTCCCAAACACGGCCCCTGCCCGGCTCAGCCCACACCCGGGGCGTGGGGCTCGTGCTAGGGACCTCCTGAGCTGGAGGAGACACCCAGCCCTCCACACGACCTTCCTGACCCACTCTAAACCCTATTGTGAGTTGTGCATCAGTTGCATCAGTTTCTGCTGCTATTTTTCATGTCCATCTTTAATTCATTGCTGAGGCACAGGAAATCCCAGCGGCCTTGTAGTGGCTTGTGGGCAGCTCCTGCCCTCACCACAGAAAAGCCAGAGCAGGGCTGTGTCCAGCCTTTTGGAGCTGTGTCCACACAACTCCCACGAGATTCACAGCAGTTCCTAAGCAGTGCACAGACACTTCAATAAGAATTCATGAACTTTAGACCCACAAGAAGAAATACATCCTGTGCAGAAGAGGACAAAGTGTCTCCTTCCACAGACACCGCTGCCCAGAGTAACAGCAGGGTACACCCGTAATGCTCTGGACAAACCCAGGCACTATTTTCCTTAATAAACTCTATTTGCTGTATCATTCTGATGTACCCATAATTTCATAGGAGCCAAGGACATTGCTCCTTATCATTTATGACATTAAGTGGTTTGTAATTGGATTGTCCAACCATGAGCATTAACACAACATCCCAAACTCACAAGCTGCAGCTTCCAAGGACCTGTAGATGACCTCCATGTCCAACACAGCTTCAATTTTATTGTTGCCAAAAGCTGCATCTGATGCTGGAACCTTCCATGTCTCAGTTCCATTTACAAGCTGCTGGGGGTGTGGGCTATGATAGCTTGTCAGAACAAAAACAAGATCCAAATGCTGGTCACATTTCAGCCTCTGAGAAAATTATAATTATCATTAGCGACAAAGGATGGATTTTTTACTTGAAGGGTTTTTTATGTTGGCCATTTGAGAGCTGCAGTCTGGTGTGGCCCTACTGAGGGCAGGAGGAGGCTCTGCCAGCAGCACAGCCCAGAACAGGAGGTTCTCCTGAGGGCAGTGCTAACAGAACTCCCATCACATCCCCAATCATTAATCTGATCAGTGCCAAAACATTCTGCTCTTTGTCCTTACAGGTGGGTGACTGTTTATGGAATTTCGTGAGGCATCTAGGCTATGTCCCATAGAATCATAGAATCCTTTCAGCTGGAAAAGATCCTCCAAGACAGAGGTGCAGTCTTTGAGCAAACACCACCCTGCCAACCAGAGCAGAGCACTGAATGCCACATCCTGTCATTCCTTGAACACCACCAGGCAGGGGTGGGGACTCCACCACCTCCCCCATAGCCCATTCCAATGTTTTTCCAAAGCCAGGTCACCCTGAGCCAGCTCCATCCTGCCCTGCTTCCTCTGCAACTCCTCCTCCTCATGTAAGGCTTGCAGCTCTCTGTCCCTTACCCCCCTGCAGGGCTGGCCCTCCTGCCAAAGGGTCAGGGCTGGATTCGGGCACATCTGCTGCTCAACAGGAGCATGTGTTCATCCATGAAAAGGTTTCCTTCATCAAAGACCTCAAAATGAGATCTCTTTGGGTTCAGGAGGGGAGGGGGAGCAGGGAGGGTGTGGGTGGATTTTGTTGCAGAATCTAATGCTGGAAAAACTCTCATCTGAGAGCCAGGAAGAGCCCGAGCAGGCAGCTGCTGTCGAGGCTCGATGCACACAAAGGAATTCACAGAAAAGCTCTCTCCTGCTGCCCAGCCAGCCACCACAAGGCAGCCATCACCTGTGCCACAGGCCAGCCACCCTGGGGACATCAACAGCCTCGTCCCCACCTGCCCTGAGCCACTGCCACCCTCTGCCAGCACCCTCTGCCAGCAGTGCCAGCCCCCATGGACACGGGCAGGGGTGGCCCAGGGCTGTCACTGCAAGTTTGGGTGGAAGAAGAGGTTTCTGCCCTCTGCCCTTGCCACCTCTTTCCTGTCCACAGGCCCCTGGCTGCTGGAGTGAGGGTCCATCCCACCTCCCATCCCTCCCACACCAGCGTGACTCACCCACGGGAATGATGGGGGCTCAAATAAACCCCAGGCAGTTTCTAATGCAAATGGTAATAAGGCACAGGGTGTGTAATAATAACAGAAGTGGGCAGCTTGTTTTATAAATCATGGTCTTTTGAAGTCTGATCTTTCAGCAACCCCAAACAGGTCCCCAGTGGGGAAGTGCATGATAATCCCCAGCTCCTTCCAGCTGAGCTCACTGCTCACCCAGTCACTCCAGACCCTTCAGTGGCATTTCCCACTCTGTAATTTTCCTGCTGCTGCCCCCACAGCCTGAGATCCAGACAGTGAGGAGCTGCTGGGTCCCATCCCACTGCACCTTTCATGTTCTGCCATTCTCTGCCGTGGCTTTTAGCAGTGACACGCTCACAGCTTAGCAACAGCCAGGAAAGAAGAAAAATCACTCGGTACTGCCTGGGAGATGGTATCAGAGGGAGGAGCCCCCTGTGTGTGCTCTGTGCTTTCTCACACCCTGCTCCTGCTCCCTGTCCCCAGCCCATCCCTGCTCCTGAGCTGGATGCAATGCGGAGCACGCTGTGGAATCAGAGAATCAGAGAATCATGGAATATCCTCAGCTGGAAAAGACCCACAAGGAGTCCAGCCCTACCCTGCCCAGACCCCAACAACCCCACCCTGTCCATCCCTGCAGCACTGCCCAAACCCTTCTGGAGCTCTGGCAGCCTTGGGAATGTCACCATTCCCTGGGGAGCCTGGGCAGTGCCAGCACCCTCTAGGGAAGAACCTCTCCCTGATGTTAACGTCCTTCAGATCACTCCTGCTGCAGGTCCCCATCCCCTGCACCCTGCAGGACTCCCTGGGAAGCCTCAGGGGCTGGGCAGGACGGGCCTGATGAGCACGGGATGGCCCCACAGCAGCAGCTCTCAGCACCCACAGCACCCTCAGGCTGTGCCCTCCCCAGCACCAGGCTGCCCTCTGACAAAGCCAAGGCACCCCTGGCTCCAGAGCTGCCAATGACATGGCGTGTGATCGAGTGACAGGAGCAGTGTCCAGCAGGGACAGCCTCTGCCCAGCCCTGCCGGTGGCTCTGGCAAACCCTCAGCCTCGTGGGACATCAAGGGCAATAAAGGAAAAATCAAGAGCAAAAAATATGTGTGGCAGCTAAATATCAAAGGATTAAGTTTCCAGCCTTTCTTTGGGGGAAAATTCCAACATTTATAAAGCTGGAAAAAAAGAAAATGGATCAAGCTGGTGTTGATGTCAAAGAGGGATTCAGTTGAGAATAGACTTGAAGTGAATTTTATTTATGGTGCAGCTACTGAGTGGGCATCTGTGACCTTTAGAAAATGGATTAAAGCCTTTCTGTACCCAGCTCCAGGCTGTGTGAATTATTGAAGTAACAAAATCATGAAGTTGAAGTACTTGTGCAGACACAGCCAGCCTCCCTGGCAGGGTCAGTGGAGCCGGGCACAGGGACCAGGACCCCCAGCCCAAGACGGACCCCCTGGGCCTCCAGCACCCACCCCAGCTAGTCTGGTTCCTTCTGGAAGATTCCATTTCCTGCTGCTGCTGGTTCCATCCCCAGCCCTGGTTTAATCCCCTGTTTGCAATGGCACACAAAGGCACAAATCCATGCTGAAAAACTTCAGATGTGTTCTTATTTCTTCACAGCAGTGAAGTGTAAATAATGAATTCCCACAGCCCCGTGCCGCTCCTTATCCCTTGGAAAAGGCAGGGGGGAGCCCAGGTGGGAGGAGAAGCTCAGGAGCAAAGAGCCCCAACTGCCTCACGGGGACTGAAGCCACCAGAGGCCAAATTTACCAGGCAGAGGTCGCGGTCCCGCAGTGCCACCGCTGCCTTCGGACACTCCTGGGTCTCCTCCTGTCTCTGGTGAAGCACAGGGATCCTCAGAGCCTGTTTCCCACTAAAGCAGGGCCACAAACTGCCCCCCTCTCCTGGCTGCTGCTCCTTGGGAAATGGCATCAGAGCAGCCAAAACCTCAGCAACTGCTGCTGCTGCTTGGAAAGGAACACTCTGCTGATATAAAACCACTGAAAATCAAATAACATCACCTCTACTGTGTGTGGAAAATATTACACACTTCCTAATTGGAGTAAACATGGAATTGAACCTGACCTTCATTGGATTAATTGTACCTTAAAGCTGATTAACTCCATCTCTAGAAAACAGAAATTGGCCATTTATTGCAGATACACCAGAGCCACAGCTCTGGGGCTCTCAGGCTCTTCAAAAGGGATTTTTGAGTTCCTTTTTCCTTCCTTTCCTACAGTTCCCACACTGAGGATGCCACTGGCTGTCCTGAGAGGTGCACAAAGTGACCATGGAAGGACATGCTGTGCCCAAGGCCACCACAGGCCTGTCACCATGAGATCACACGGTGTCACAGCTTCCACAGGTCACTCACACACTGAGGGTCTACTTGGACACTGGCTCCTAAATATCTTCTTAAACATGAGCAGAGAGTGGTTTAATCAAGCAAAGCAACTAAGTCACTCCTAAATTTTTAATACCACTTGCCAGGCAGGTAGTTTTATGTTTTCTATAATTAAATGTGAGTTGTAAATTACTTGGTAAACACAAAAGGCTTTTCTCAGTGTCAGAGGAAATCCAGCGTATTGGCAAAATTATCCAGAAAGGTGACAGATGAATCATTTCAGCATTTTGTTGAAAGTGTGTGTACAGTTCTGGTGCCTGATAGACTGCTATGTGCTAGACTTAACCTTTCTGCAAGGCAGAGCGCAGGGAGCAGCCACAGGAGCAGCTCTCTTCAAAGCCAAGAGACTCCTGCCCTGGGACAAGAATTGGTTTTTCTCTGTTTCATGTTCAGAGCAGAATTAATTTCCTAGGTGCTGCTCATTAAAAGAATAAAACCTCCTTGTCTGGAAAGTTTATATTTGAAGTATGAATTTTCTCCTATCAGCTCGAAACAAAAATGTGAGCTGCTCTTTTTCACTAAGGTTTTGAGTTGGTGTTTGGTCTTTGATTGTGAGCTGAAGACACAAGACCCTGAGTGTTCCTGTTCTCTCCAGGGGCGTCTGGGGAGACTTTCTTGTGCTGTTTGCCTCATCCCTCCAGCGCAAGGACTGAGCTGGTATTTAATCATTGCCACCATCCAACAGAAGCCCAGAAATCTCTGCTGCAATCTCTCCTTGCTCCAGGGCTGTGGCTGCAAGGAGGGTGAGTGTTTCAAACCACCCCCTCAACCATCCCAGTGACTTGCACGCTGCTGGCAATCCATTTTCATTCCCCTGGAAGTCCCAGGCAGACTTTATGGGAGCCCGGCAGGAATTCTCGTGGGTGGGCTGTGCCAGAGCAGGGTAATCGATCTCCCGGTGTTGTCAGGGACTGAGGCTGTGGGGAAACATCTCCTCTAGAAAGAAGCACTGATGGCAGCACTGGGGCTGGCAGTGCCCCCTCTCAGCCTCTCAGAACAGCTGGAGCCTCCCCACACAGACCACGGCTCATTTTGTGCTGCCACCGTTACTGAGCACCAAAGCTGCTTAAATAAACACACATAAAGCAATACACACAATAAACACACATAAAGCATTCAGAAAGAGATTTTTCAGTGATTGGTAAAAATATGGGTTCTTCTGACCAAACAGGTCTCAGATCTCCTGGGAAATTTCTGCTTCTGCAAAGTTTCCGTCTTCCAGCCATCCAAGTAGAGCAGGCCAGGCTGCTGTGGGGCCGTGGCCCAGGGGGACAGGACCTTGTCAGGCTGTACCACAGAGGGAGAAGGCAAAGGACAGTGTGGGTCATCTGCAGAGCCAGATCTGCATGTCCTCACCCTCATGGCACCAGCTTTTGATCAAAGTGTGATGGGAGAAACCGGCCAGGATGACCTGACCACAGGGAAATGCGAGCAGGTGCAGCTTGCCCCAACCCCTCAGCTGTCCTGTTTATGTCCCCTGTGCCACCTGCTGGGACACCTGTGCCACCCCCTGAGCCAGGCTGGGCCCTGCCACAGCTCGGACACTGCACGTTTCCCACAATTTCCACAGCCACGTCTCCACCCAAAGCCCCGGTGCTGGCACACCCACACAAGAGTCACCTGGCAGGTGACAACCCAACCCTGCAGTGTCCAGGGATCATCGCTGGCACTGGCACTCCCAGCTCCCATCAGGCACACACAGGTGACCTGGCTGCACACAGGGCCACCTCTGCTGCTGGCTCACAGCAGGACACGGGTGACAGGAGCGCTGCAGAGCTCCCAGTGCAGCCCTGTGCTCGTGTGACACCCCACGGACACCGTGCTGGCACTGCCAGCTCAGGGGCAGGTCCCAGGGTCACCTGCACGGGGACTGGGACAGCCAGAGACACAGGGAATGGAAAAGGACTGACAGCAGGAAACCTAGCAGAAACCAACCCAGAGATACACAGCTTTTTGATCATCGCCTCCCACATCCTCCCACACGCTTGGCAAGAAAAACCGGTTAAAAATAAACAACAAAACCTCTTCAGCATAACTGATTTCTGATTGGGAAAACAGCCAGGACTTCACAGAACCGTCCTGACCAGTGTGCCAGCTCAGTCAATCACCAAGGACAACTTCCAGCACCTTCCTGCTCCCCCCACAACCCAGACATCCCCACAGGAAACTGAAAACATAAAGAATGTTTGCTGTAAAATGGTCACAATTGTGCTGGTAATTTACAACACATCTGTTGCACCGAGATGCCAAGAATTAAGGCAATGCCAAATGGTAACAAGGTATTTTCCTGAACATTTTTCCCGTGTTTACTGAGCAGCCATCATAAAAAAAATACAAAAATGGGCAATTTTGGCCCCATTACTGTTCCAAAAAACCACAAGTAGATAACAGCAGACGCCTGATAAACCATGCAAGACTGAGAGCTCGAGCCTACCTTGCCAAAGCTTCCCTTCCCAATCGCCCGGAGAATCTGGAAGTGGTCAAAGTTCACTACAAGGTAAAGAAAAAACAATTTACATTTGTAAATGCTTTGCTACAAATAAGGTTGCATTTAAAAGAAGACAGGGAGACAACTACAGAGGGTTGGCCAAGCTTTTATTAAAAGTTTTCCTCCGGGGAAGCTGCAGGACAGCAGCTGCTTTCCTTTGAAGTCTCTTTTCACACGCTTGAGGGAGCTGGCAGAGGGTTGGGTGAGGTCACTGAATTAGGGCTTCAGCAGAAGTTAAAATACAGCTTCAACCTGTGTGGGTCCAGGGGGAGCTGCACGGGGCTCAGGGGCAAACTGTGAGTGTGGCAATGGGGAGCGTGGTGAGACCCTGCCCCACACTGCCCCTGGCCCCTGCCTGCTGCCCCACAAACACTGCCCTATAAACACTGCCCCACAAACACTGCCCCACTGCCCCACACTGCCCCACAAACACTGCCCCACAAACACTGCCCCACAAACACTGCCCCACAAACACTGCCCCATTTCCCCACAAACACTGCCCCACAAACACTGCCCCATTTCCCCACAAACACTGCCCCACTGCCCCTGCCCCCGTGCTCAGCCAGCGCTGGCTGTGCTGCTGTTGGTGCTGCCAAAGGACAGCGTCAGGGGACAGGGACAGCTCTCCACTCCCTTCCCTTGCAAACCCATCTGGAAGAGACCCAGAGTTCTTTCCAGAGCCAGCATGAGGAGCAATGACAAGAAATGATGGTGCAGCTGTAACACCTCAGCCACTGCCTCCACCAGCTGCTGCTGCAAACAAAATTATTTTTATACTGAAGTACTGCTGTCTGACTTAATTTGATATCAGTTTTAAATAAGAAAGACAAGGTGAGGAGGAGCTTGCTGATGGACTGAGCCCACCTGCTCAGACACAGCTGTCAGCCCTTGACAGTTCTGCCATGAGCCCCTGATCGTGCAGGGCACCCTCAGCATTCCTTGCCAGATGTCTGGATGAAAAGAAATGCTTACCATGGGCTTGGGGGTTTGCAGCATGAGATGGTCAGCAATGAGCACTCAGCCTGTCGAGTGGCCACAGAGACCAAAACCACCCAGGAGGAGTGGGAACAAAGAATTCACTATAAATATTACGAATCCCACTCCTAGATCTTAAATAAATGCACATCTGTCATCTCTGAGGATGAATCAAGAGCCCACGCATGCCCATGGAGTTCCTATTACCCTTTTGTGCTAGGCTTATATCCAAAATATTGTTATTGTCGCTTTTGTGGGACGCTTTCTGCAGGAGAGCTCAGAAAGCTTTGCCAAATGAAACGGAGAGCAGAGTCTGGGCCAGCTGGCACTCTGTGTCTCCCTGCTCTCCCTCAGGGATGCTGTAGGGCAGAAGCCCCACGCCTGCTCCAGCCTGGTGGTTCAGCTGACCCTGTGGTCATTGTGATCACTCACTGACCTTGGATAAGGATCTTATTCCAACCTTTGTGACTCTGTGATCTGCCCAAGATCGCTCCAGGGCATCCCACAACAGACCCCAAGGGACACCAGTGTCCCCACAACCTTCTGGCAGCCTCCCACACCTCCAGGGGAAGGGCTCAGCTCCACGGGTGCTGTGTCACCTCCTCATCACCTCCCTTCTCTGTGGGCCTTTTGTTTAAGCAGAGATTTTATTGAGGATTTTCCTACCACCCCTTCTAGGGGGGCTGCAGCTAGCAATGCAAAACTGCAGCTTTAGCTTTATAAATATTCTGTCTGAAATCTTCTGGCTGAAGCATTTGGAGCAACAGATCAAATGTTTTCCACATGCAATCAAATCCACTGGTTGACCTCCAGTCACCAAGAGGATGCCCAGCTACAGGCATCCCTTGGAAGGGCAGCATTTTCTTGATAATTAAACCATGTGCAAGTGCTCATGATCTGCCATCACTCCAAAAGGAGAGCTTTTGACAGTTCTTTGTTGTAATGTTTGGAATATTGTGTAAAAAGGCATTGCCACTGAGAAAACAAACCCCAAAGTGTCATTTCCATGTATCCATGACTACAACTGATCTGGGAAGCCTGCTCGAGTCAGCAGGCAGGAAACAAACTTAGATATGAATATTCACCAGGCCCTTGAACCTACCAGCAGAGATGTGACTTTTAATAAATTAATATAGGGTTCTGCTGATGGGAAGTTCAGATGATGCACTGGCTGGTTTCTCAGTTCCAGTATTTTCTGCAGGATTCTGTAGGCAATCTGATAATTCTATGTATGTAAACGATTCTGTGATTACACGATCCCCATAAAGCAAAAGCAATCTCAGCATTTGAAGAAGAAAATCATAGTAGCAGCGTGTTGCTTTTTGTGCACAACACACTGGATTACTAAGAATGTTAACTTATCACTACAGAATGTGTGATTAGCCCTAAAATAGAAATCCTGAACCTGCCTGGAACAATTGCGTATGCTCCAGAGGCTCCGCTCTGCGCTGACAGGAGAAAGCTGTCGCTCACCCTCAGCCACAAGGGCTGGCTCTCTGGGGGTGACTGGCACGAGCCTGAGTCACAGGCGCCAGGAGGCTTTGGTGGCAGGAGCAGGAGGTGGCAGCTACTGCTCTCACAGCCCTGCTCACTGCTGCTGCTGCTCTCACAGCCCTGCTCTCACAGCCCTGCTCTCACAGCCCTGCTCACCACTGCTCGGCTCCAGAAACGGCAGGAACGGCGCTGGCTTGAGGACGAGCCGGAGTCACCCACCAGAGCGGGACAGGGACCTGAAAACTCGGCTGCTTTAGGAAGCACTTCTGTACCAAGAGGCTGCTCAAGGCCTGGAACAGGCCCCTTGCAGACACAGTCACGGTCCAAGCCTGTCAGTGCTCAGGAGACACTTGGACAATGCCCTTAATGGTGTGCTTGAGCTTTGGGCAGTCCTGAAGCCCAAACTGAGGGACTGGATGAGTCTTGGTGACTTGTAGGTGCCTTACAACTGAAAATATTCTGTTCTTCTGTTCCATCCCATCCCATCCCATCCCATCCCATCCCATCCCATCCCATCCCATCCCATCCCAAACCCATCTGCAGCGTGCAGACAGGAGGAGCTGACTTGCCCATCCCATGCAGCCAATGCCCTCTGCTGCGTGCAGTGTCCCCACGGGTGTTTCCTCAGCTCCCCACAAGAACAGGACACTCACTGTTCCACCAACTCCCCCAGCAGCTCCTTGCCCCCTGGCACTTCCCAGGGGAGGGGAGCCACGTTGGCATTTGCCATGTGCTGCTTCCTGCGCTCCCTGGCACCAAGTGACAAACCATGAATCACAAATAAAGATAAATACCATAGCCTGGCTGTGCTCTGCATGCTGTGGCTTTGTTCTCCAGCTCCAGGAGCGCGTGACAGGCATGGCAGGGATGGCAGGGATGGCAGGGCTCCATGTGCCCACAGGACCTCCCCAAACCTCACGCAGGCAGCCCTGCCCACTGCACAACAGAGTGCCAGGTGCTGCTCTGACATCCCTGTAATTAAGATCTCATTGTAATCACAAGATGTACTGTGGGATAAAGCAGGCTGGATACACAGCTTCCACTTGCCAGTGAAATAGAGAGAATGAAGAGTACATTTCCCTGTAAAAATACAGAAGGGTGAGGGATTAAAAAAAAAGGGCTTTGTTTTCACTATTTTAAAATTATGAATGTTTTCATTATTTTTTGCTGTTTATTCTGCATTTATTTGCAAGATACCTAAAAGTAACACTTCAGATACACAGTGGATTCCCAGTGAGTGTTCAACATCAGGACCTGGTATTTATCTCCAGCAGCAGGAGAGCAGTACAGTAGGATGCAGCCAGTAATCCTGGTCTACCACACCCTCAAATCTGGGGAAGCCAGCAAAATAAATCATATTTTAAGGTTCAAGTCAACCTTTTACCCTTTAGCTGCATGTTTTCCAGCTTCATTAATATCAACAGGGACATTTAACTCCAAGAATGATTCTCTTCAACACTAAAGGCCTAAGAAATGATTTTTTAAATCTTGTAACAGCAAATGTGTCAGGGTGTATGACATGATCCAGTTTCTATCAAGGTACTTCTAGACATTGGCATAATTAATAACATTTCTCTACCTATTGCTTTTCTGCAATGTAGCTTAGAAGAAGCTACATGTGGAAACTGATGTGGAAACACTAAACTGTGGCCACAGAAGCCACAAGTTTGCTGCCACAAAACGCCTTGAGTTTCATCTGGCAGGAAGGAGAGTTCCAGCTTTGCTGCAAAGCCATCACACACACGGTGACACGGGAGGTGAGGCCACCCCTGGGCAGCGACAGAGGGGGCACCAGGACACGGGGCAGGGACAGGGGACAGGACAGGAAGGATGAGCAGGTGTGGGGGTTTGGGGCCACGGGGGCCCGGGCAGGTCGGGGCACAGAGGGAAGGAGGCAGAGCCCGCTCGGGAAGCGGCAGCGCTGCGGCAGGGAGAGCTCCGAGCGTCCCGGGAGGGGATGAGACTGCCGGGAGCGGCGGGGAGAGAGGGCAGGACCGGGAGGGATGGGAGCACTCGGTACGGGAGGGTTCCCAGTGCCTGGGGGGAACCGGGAACACCGGGAAGATCCCAGGTGAGGCTTGTGTCCAAACGCAGAGGCACTGGATGGAGAGAGGGAGCGAAGGGCTAAGGGAGGGATGTCAGCAGCCCCTCCGAGCCTGGAGCCTCGGAACACACGGGAGGAGCCCTGGAACACACGGGAGGGGCCCTGGAACACACGGGGGACATCCCAGCTCCAGCCAGAGGGCTCCGTGCAGTGCAGGGAGCGACTGCGTTCCCTCCTGTCCCTGGAGAAAGCACAACCGCCACGTTTGGTCTCCAGCATCTCGGGCCACCCTGTTTTGCCTGTTCATATCCACAGAGAAGATTACACGAGTGAGGGAAATGGAAATACAGTGTAATGCGATGTCGGGAGCCTCAAGTGAGCAGTCACTGCACAGGAATCCAAGGAATTCTAGTAGATAATGGAAGAAATTAAAGGTACAATGCCAGCCCAGTGCTGTAAATGAGCCCCTTTAAGAACCACAGACTCAAACCTACTATTAGGAAGCAACTCTAAAGTCGTGTGAAAACCGAGAGCTCTTGTATAATTAAAAACGAGTCCCTGCAGCTCCGTGAAGAATCAAACACACCATGCAAAGCAACTTCTAAGTCAGTTTAGGAAGACTGGGTAATTGATATGCAATACAAAAGTGTTTGCATTGGCCAGAAACCATTCCTAATTAGCAAAAATACCCCTCGTGTTGGCCAGGAGCCCTTCCAAGGAGTGTGAGCACGTTGCATTCATCTGCTCTCCATCAGCGAGCTTAGGAGGCGCTGGAGATGGAGAAGGAAACCCAGCTCCTGATCCCTTGTTCTCCGTGTGCTTGACCAGCGCTATTTCTATTAGAAAAACACGTGTCACTGTGCAGCAGCCACGCAGGGAGGCCAACAGGTCCCTCATGAGCCAGCTGAGCCCCAGCCGGTGCAGAGTGACGAGCACTAAACGGGCTCAGAGCGGTCCCAAAGCGCAGGGGATGGGGATGGGGATGAGCCGGGCACACACGGCTGGGTGAGCAGGGCAGCTCCGCACAGCCACGGGCTCGGGGCCAGCGGGTTCGGGCTGCTGCAGGGAGCTCCACAGCACTGCCCAGAGCCCCCCTGCCCCGGGACAGCGACCGGCGGCCGGGGCCAGCACCCAGGCCGGGTCTGTTTGCCCGTGCTGCCAGGCTCTGGCTGGTATTTCCATTTCTCGGCAGACCTGCCCGGGCAGGGATCATTTTACACCGGCACCTCCTGTTAAACAGCTCCCGGGAAGTCACCGAGCGCAGCTGCTGGGAGAGCCAGGGGCACGCAGGCATCACCTGCCCAGGGCATCACCCCAGGCACCCTGCAGGGCCGGGCTCACCTTCCCTCCCCCACAGCCGAGGGCAGACGGGGTGCCAGGCTGGCAGGGGACAGCGACAGCCACCACAGCCAGCCCTGCTGGCCCGGGAGCGCTGCGGGAGGCACTGCCGAGAGCGGCAACAGCCACAACACACCTGGGCACAGGTTCCTTCAATCACCTGTACCCAGGAGCAGCCACAGCACACCTGGGCACACGTTTGTTCCTTCAATCACCTGTACCCAGGAGCAGCCACAGCACACCTGGGCACACCTTTGTTCCTTCAATCACCTGTACCCAGGAGCAGCCACAGCACACCTGGGCACACCTTTGTTCCTTCAATCACCTGTACCCAGGAGCAGCCACAGCACACCTGGGCACACCTTTGTTCCTTCAATCACCTGTACCCAGGAGCAGCCACAGCACACCTGGGCACACCTTTGTTCCTTCAATCACCTGTACCCAGGAGCAGCCACAGCACACCTGGGCACACCTTTGTTCCTTCAATCACCTGTACCCAGGAGCAGCCACAGCACACCTGGGCACACCTTTGTTCCTTCAATCACCTGTACCCAGGAGCAGCCACAGCACACCTGGGCACACCTTTGTTCCTTCAATCACCTGTACCCAGGAGCAGCCACAGCACACCTGGGCACACCTTTGTTCCTTCAATCACCTGTACCCAGGAGCAGCCACAGCACACCTGGGCACACCTTTGTTCCTTCAATCACCTGTACCCAGGAGCAGCCACAGCACACCTGGGCACACCTTTGTTCCTTCAATCACCTGTACCCAGGAGCAGCCACAGCACACCTGGGCACACCTTTGTTCCTTCAATCACCTGTACCCAGGAGCAGCCACAGCACACCTGGGCACACCTTTGTTCCTTCAATCACCTGTACCCAGGAGCAGCCACAGCACACCTGGGCACACCTTTGTTCCTTCAATCACCTGTACCCAGGAGCAGCCACAGCACACCTGGGCACACCTTTGTTCCTTCAATCACCTGTACCCAGGAGCAGCCACAGCACACCTGGGCACACCTTTGTTCCTTCAATCACCTGTACCCAGGAGCAGCCACAGCACACCTGGGCACACCTTTGTTCCTTCAATCACCTGTACCCAGGAGCAGCCACAGCACACCTGGGCACACCTTTGTTCCTTCAATCACCTGTACCCAGGAGCAGCCACAGCACACCTGGGCACACCTTTGTTCCTTCAATCACCTGTACCCAGGAGCAGCCACAGCACACCTGGGCACACCTTTGTTCCTTCAATCACCTGTACCCAGGAGCAGCCACAGCACACCTGGGCACACCTTTGTTCCTTCAATCACCTGTACCCAGGAGCAGCCACAGCACACCTGGGCACACCTTTGTTCCTTCAATCACCTGTACCCAGGAGCAGCCACAGCACACCTGGGCACACCTTTGTTCCTTCAATCACCTGTACCCAGGAGCAGCCACAGCACACCTGGGCACACCTTTGTTCCTTCAATCACCTGTACCCAGGAGCAGCCACAGCACACCTGGGCACACCTTTGTTCCTTCAATCACCTGTACCCAGGAGCAGCCACAGCACACCTGGGCACACCTTTGTTCCTTCAATCACCTGTACCCAGGAGCAGCCACAGCACACCTGGGCACACGTTTGTTCCTTCAATCACCTGTACCCAGGAGCAGCCACAGCACACCTGGGCACACGTTTGTTCCTTCAATCACCTGTACCCAGGAGCAGCCACAGCACACCTGGGCACACCTTTGTTCCTTCAATCACCTGTACCCAGGAGCAGCCACAGCACACCTGGGCACATTTTTGTTCATTCACCTGTACCCAGGAGCAGCCACTGCCGGCTCCCTGGGCCAGAGCCAGCACCGATCTGGGGTGGAAAACTCCCTTTGCAGCTGGAACAAACCCCCCCTGACAAACAGCCCAGATAAGCCAAGCCCTTGTCAGGCTGAGTGTGAAGCCAGGAGGGCAGGAGGGGTGCAGAGCTGGGCTGGGCTGGAAGGATTGCTCCCTGCTCCCTGCCAGCCCCCTGGCTGTCCCCAGCCCTGCAGGGACACAGCACCACCCTGCCCACAGCAGCAGTCCTGCTGCTGCGCTTCACTTCTTGCATTGCTGCTTTTTTCCTTACTTCTACCAATAAGAAAATTGTATTTCAAGGAATTATAATTGATTTACAGGGAAAAAAAATTTAAAAGCCTTTATACCACATGTTTCTAGTAGCATAACGTTAGCAATAAACAGCTGCTGGATGTTACTTAATGTTTCTGCAGCATATGTTAGAAATGATAAATGGCTGAGTTTCACTGCCTCATGAAAGATTGAGGCTGTACCGTGTTTGGGGCTCGGCTGGGACTGCAAAAATCCCCAAAGTGAACAGAAGCACCTCTGTAAAGCTATGTAATTTTAGACAAATTAACTCCAACAAGGATTGTAAAGCTGGCTGGACCAGGACACTGGATTAATTGCCTCCATTCATTTGTTTACAACGTGTAAATTTGTCTCATCTGGAGTGTTTTCAATACTGGCCATGCCAGCACTTTTTAGCACAATAAAGACTCTTCTGCAGTTTTATTTTAAAAGGTATAAAAAGAATAAAGAGTTACAAAAAATTAAATTATTATTGAGCTCAAATGAGATTTTCATTTCTCCTCTGAAAAAATCTGAATTTCAGGTGAAATACCCAAACTAGATATTTTTCTGTGGAAAATTCAGAAAATTCACTTCTGTGCAATGCTGATGAAGCTGCAGCCCCACCCTCAGCTCCTCGCCCAGCTCCACATCCTGACCATGCAGGCAGGGATGCCCCAGCCCTGGCCAGCACCCCCCTCAGGGAACACACTTTGCTTTGAGGGAAAACACTCTCATTTAAAAAAAAAAAAA